>CAUYQG010010411.1:0-37204 GCA_963574415.1 Tarsius wallacei
CCTTCCGAGTAGCCGGAACTACAGGCGTGCACTACCACTCCTGGCTAATTTTTTTGATTTATTGTAGAGATGAGGTTTTGCCTGCCCAGGCGGGTCTCGAACCCGCGGGCTCAGGCAATCCACTCACCTCAGCCTCCCAAGGCGCGGGATTATAGGCTGAGCCACCGAGCCCGGCAATTTTTTAATTTATTGTAGAGACAAGGTCTCACCAAGTTGCCCAGGCTGGTTTCAAACCCCTGGACTCAGGCAATCCTCTCGCATCGGCCTCCCAAAGTGCTGGGATTTCAGGCTTGAGCCACTGCACCTGGCCAGATTTTTAAGAGTAGTTTTAGGCCCACATCCAACTTTAGAGGAAGGTATGGGAGATTTCTTTTCTTTTCTTTTTTCTTTTTTGAGTTGGAGTCTCATTTTTGTCGCCCAGGCTGGAGTGCAGTGGCACACTCAACCTGCTGGGCTCAGGCAATCCTGCCTCAGCCTCCAGTGCCCAGCTAATGATTTAGTTTTAATTTGCACACATTAAAGTTTACTCCACACTAAAAAGTTTTATGAATTTCTGACAAATACATAGTGTTGTCCACTTTTTAAAAAATGTGCTTTTAAGCTCAACTTTTCAGGATTTTTTTTTTAATCATTCACATACAAATAAAAGATGTGTCAAAGATGGTATTTAACTCATTAACTATTAAAGGAATTGGTAAGATATTAAAACCAGGTCAAAGAGCATTTGGGATGCTAGGTATCTAATAATAGGATCCAAGTGTTACAGTAGATACAAAACTGGTTCTTGTCCAACATGGGCACAAGCCATAAATTATTAGATTATCTGTTCTATGGGAAAGAAATTATTTCCATCTCTACTGGATGAAAATATATAGGCCAACCTCTGTAAAATAGCTAAGACAATAGATTGTCAAAACCAGCACTGCCCTGGGAGAATATTCCAAAGTTGTTTTTCAAATTTCAGATCATTTCTGATACTGAGTTGATAACAAAATGAATTGGAGGTGTTCAAAAGTAAATAATTGGGAATAGGATAAAAATTGGTCGAGATAAAACCAAGAGAGGAAAGTAAGGATAGAAGGAAGTCAAGGGTAATGTTAGAATTCAGAAAACTTATACTTGAAAACCTTGTACAATGATTAAGAGAGGGTGGCAAATTTGGTTATGAGCTTTCCAGCTCTGGAAGCAAAGTGGGGCTTCGGGCCGTCTAAGATTTGTCATGTTCATAAATGAATCTGTGACATGCCAACTTTGGGTCTGATTTTCACTTGGACAAAAAAAACAAAACAATGGCAACAACAACAAAAAACTGTTGGTCGACTTGTTGGCAGAAATGTCTATAGTCTTCAGAAGCCAAGGAACTTATAGAACTAGAAAAGTCCTCAGATGAAGCCTTAGGATTCTCAGTTGTTGTTGTTGTTTTTTCCAAACCACAGTTACCTGGGTGTTTCTAGTCAGAGCCCTTTGCTAATTAAACCAAGCTCATGAATCTAAGCCAAACACAGGAGAGCTGGCTCTCTGAAATTCCCTACTGTAATGTGCTTGGCTAGGTCAATTTTCTAAATACATCACCTGAAGAGGTAATCATGTTGTATTAATGATGATGGAACGACAAATCCTCACCAAACTGCCTGTCACTAGAGCTGAAACATATACCTTCAAGGCCTGGGGGACTAAGAATTGCACAGAGAGGTCCTTAGATAACAACAGGCTCAGAACAGAACAGGATAGAGGATTACCCATGGAAAAATCGAGGCCTGCTCTTCTCCTGTTCTCGTCTCTAGCTTGTCTTCACATTTTCTTGGTTAATTTCTCTTTCATTTTCCTACCATTTAGGTAATGGCCCTTTTGAAATGTCTAGCCTTTGCTCCTTCTACTGTATTTAGGTAGTAGAGACAGGGACGCACTGAGTCTCTGATACATAGCATCAGAAATATCAGGAGAGAAATCCTAGAAAGCAGGAAAAATATCGAAAGTCCAAAGTTGAGGTTACTTGTGTGTCCTCCCCAGAGCTGCACTTCCCAGGAGCACATGTCTGCTCTGGTTTTAGAAGAAAACCTTTATCACTGGCTTCTTTAAGGAATGAGTCCCTTACTGTGTCTTCACGTAGAGCTGGGGCTGAGGTTCTTTTTTGCCTGAATCGTGATCTCTCATTCAAGAAGCTGTGCTGTAGGGTTTCTCACCATACAGGACTAATAAAAAATAGCTTTTTTCTTTGAAAGGGTGTTGGAAATAGAATCCCTTCACTGCTCTCGAATTCAGGCAGATCATTTCCAAGATAAGTGATCTCTACTGAACCATTTTCGTTTTTCCAGAGAGGTCACCACTCTGCCTCCCCGGGAGACCTCCCACATAAAGAATATCACACCATCTTGCTCAGCCCTGGAGATCCTATCTGACTGCCCTGGCACGTGTCCTGGTCCAGAGACGTGGTGAGAGCAAATCTGGCTCCTTCTTGTCTCACCCACAAAGACGTGAATCTCAGCACTTGGAGTGATGGTTTTGTGGTTTGCAGATGGTGAGAAGTGCTCATGGAACCAAAAGGAGCATTGTGTTATTTGAGAGTGCTGCACAAAACCCAAATGTTGGGTTTAAGGCTGCAAAACCATTGAGGCATTTTTCCATTTTCACCAGTATTCCTTTATTAGAAATTACCCTAATGATTAGCATCTGGAACATTCTGGAGGCCAAGGTAACCATGCCTTTCAGAGGTATGAATATGCTAAATATTACAAAAATGCAATGTCACGTCTATACTCAGATACTATTTTTTCATTACTTACACCATAGCTACCAGTGAAAAAACAAGAACACTAAAACTGCCTATAGCTGCCTCAAAATGTCTCCTTTATATTTCTTGGGATTCTTTTTACAAAAGATTTTTCTGAATTAAGATTTCTAAAAGTATAAATTATCCTCTAATTTGAGGCATATGGGACATCAAGCATTCATGCTTCTGATGTTTAGTTATGTTCTTTGCTTTTTCATCTAACATCCTTTTGAGAATTGGCTCCTAAGAGACTGGAAGCTTTTATTAGAAGGGAGTGGGAGGCCGGGCTCAGTGGCTCAATCTGTAATCCCAGCACTTTGGGAGGCCGAGGCGAGTGGATTGCCTGAGCCGGCAGGTTCGAGACCCATCCGGGCAACTTGGCAAGACCTCATCTCTACAATAAATCAAAAACATTAGCCAGGTATGGTAGCGCGCGCCTGTAGTTCCGGCTACTTGGGAGGCTGAGGCGGAAGGATCACCGGAGCCCAGCAGGTCAGGGCTGCAGTGGCCAGGAGCCTGTCACTGCACTCCAGACTGGTTGACAACTTGTTACTCCAAAAAAAAAAAAAAAAAAAAAAAAGAAGGGAGTGGGAGTGGGAAGGACTTAAACTGGGGAATATTGGACCATACCTTAGGATCCCTTCTGCTTTAAGGCTTTTTTTCCTTGTTTGAAATACCTTTTCTTAAAAATTTATGTCCTGTATTGAAGCCAAATTTATATAAAGTATAATATGTGATTACATTAATACACATTTGATAATAGTCACCTAATATAAACACCCATTCAGGGTCTCAAATTCAATTTAAGCCGAGGAAAGAGAGTAGTTCCAAGAGAATGGCTTATTGTTCCATCTCTGACTCTTAAAGAGATAACAAGTGGCTGGGACTGTAGGGCAAGTCAAGAAGTTGGGGGGGGGGTTGGTCTCCTAACTTCTGAGATGCTCACAGGCAATCTGCATATAACACACTCTACCCACTCCACCTCTTCCTCATCCCGCATGGTCAAGTCTCTCACCCCTCTACCTTACCCCTTCAGCCTCCCCTTGGATAAGGTTTGACTCATTATACTATACTCTCATTCATCCATTCCCAAGCAGGTAGAAGTTATGGCTTTTAAATCACAAAAAACAAAAGCTGACTTTGATGAACTCTAATTAAAAAGGGATGTACTGGGAAATGAACAGGGAACGGAATCACAAACCTGTGAGTTTGCACATATGACCATATTTTTCCATCCTCTTTATAGCCACATCCTTTGCAACATGACTTCAAAGCTCCTCCTACCAAGGACGAGAGCCTAATTGTCACCCCCTTGAATCTGTGCTGATCCTACGACTTGCTTTGGCTGACAGAATGCAGTGAAAATGGTGCCGTGCCTAGTCTCTGCCTGGGCCTCAACACGTCTTATGTGTTTCTACTCCCTCCCCGGAACTCTGCCCAGCTGCATGTGAATAAACTTGGGCTAGAATGCTTGAAGGTGAGACACTATGGAAAATGGAAAATCCCAGTTGAGGCCACCCTAGACCACCCAGTTTCCAGTTCACCAACAGCCCATTGTAGAAGCATGTGTGAATGAATCCCTCTAAGACAGGAGAAATGCCCAGCTTAGCCAAGTCCAAGTTGCTGACCCCCAGAATTTTGAACAAAATAAGAGGATATTATTTTATGCTACTAAGTTTCGGTTTTTTAAAATTTATTTATTTATTATAAAGATGTGGGGTACAATTCAGGGTTAGTATACAAACATTGATCATGCAGGTACCCTTGTTGATGAGGTATGCCCCTCCCTCCCTTAGCAGTTTCCCTCAACTGCCAGTCCCACCCCTGCTTCCCCTGACAGTTTTCTGCTACTACCAATTGCTTTCTTATAGCATTATAATTGTATAAGGTCACCTTATGAGTGAGAACATATGGAACTCAGTTCTTTGTTTCTGTGATAAATCACTGAGTATGATTGACTCTAAATCCATCCAATTTGCTGCAAAGTCCATATATTTGTCCTTCTTTATGGCTGCATAATATTTCATTGTGTATATGTACCACATTTTTTTTTATTCCAGTCCAGCTTCGATGGGCAACAAGGCTGGTTCCAAGTTTTTGCTACTGTGAATAGAGCTACAACAAACATAAGTGTGCAGGTATCTTTTTTGTAGAATAATTAGAATTCCTCTGGGTATATTCCCAATAGGGGATTTGCTGGGTCATATGGAAGGTCAATTTCTAGTTGAGATTGCTTGTTATGTAGCAAAAGCTCCCTGGTACAAAAACCACAAGAAGAAGAGACTCTAGGAACCAGGATACTTGGAATTCCTCTAGAAAGCAGCCATCAAAGGACCCAGCTCCAGTTGCCTTTCAGTCTTTTGGAACTCTGCTCATTCTTGGATAAGAAAATTTGATTGGTCCATCTTGGGTCACATGCCCTTCCCTAGGAGTCCTCTGGCGGATGGAATCCTCTAGTTGAGTATCTTTGCTGGAACCACAAGGAGCAGAGAAAGGACGGTTCCTTAGAAGAGGGTAGCAGCTGTTATTTCCAAGAAGAGGGAAGAGAAGATTCTGTGTAGACAAGACACATGTCAACTGTAAGTGCTTATTCTGTGCACTCACTCAGGGAGGAGTTAAGACATTCACTTTCAGCAAAGAAGTCCCAGTCTAATGAAGGAGTTAGGCAAGCAACAGAGTCAGGCGAGTAATAGTGTTGTTACTCTTGTCACCAAGGGGCCAGAGATAGCTTTGAGAGCTGGAGGAGGACACCTACCCAGACTCACTCCAGGGAAGATTTCTGGAGATGGCATTGGAACTGAGCTCTTTGAGATTGATAACAAGCTACGTGAAGAGGCAGGAGTGGCGAGGAGCGCAGGAGGAGTAGCATGAGTGAAAATCCAGAGTGAGAGTCTTCACCTGCCACTACGGGCCAAATGTATATCATGCTTATGTCTAGTCTGATCCAACCCACAGCCTCGTCCTTCTGGGCTCAGGCGATCCTTCCGCCTCAGCCTTCCAGGGAGCTGGAACCCCCACGCCTGGCTAATTTTTTGATTTATTGTAGAGACAAAGTCTCACCAAGTTGCCCAGGCTAGTCTTGAACCCCTGAGCTCAGGCAATCCTCTTGCCTCCGCCTTCCAAAGTGTTGGGATTCCAAGTGTGAGCCACTGCGCCCCACGGCCCAACTTCTTTAGAGAGAGACAGAGAGACAGAGCAGTTAGTTCCTATGGGTTTTTATCTCCTCAAGATCTCATACTTGTTATCTGCTTGGTCCTTGTAGGTCCCCGAGTTCACCACACTGGCTAAGAGGTCAGAGGGAATCCCTTCTTGGTCAAAGTGGCACAGAGGCTATGAGAAGGTTGGCAGTGGTCTGAGACTGGATAGGTGATGGGGATTCTGGAAAGCCTTGCATGCTTGCTAAGAAACTTGTATTTTCTCCTGTAAGCAATGCAGAAGTAGTGCAGGTCTTTGAGAAGGGCGTAGTTGTGCCCCAATTTGTGTTTCAAAAAGACCAGTCTGGCAGCAACCAAGAGGAAGATGACCAGGACAACAAAGGAGGCAAGGAGACCAATTAGGAAGCTGTTGTTTATTTTTAGACTAGACGAGAAGTGATGGCTTCAACTAAGGAAGTGGGATGAGAAGGAAATAGGATGGAATAGATCTCTTTAGGAAACCCCCCAGGGAGATCTGGAGACACCACTTGCTTCTATCTTTAATACTGCAGTTGTTCCCTTACAGCAAAGTATAATTTAGAAGGCCTCTGCGTATTAGAACAGACTTTCCCCTATGTCCAATGAGACACACCTGTTCCGGAGAAATTGGTGGTAAGTTTGAGTCTACACGATGTTGAGACACAAAAGCCCTCCTAGTTCTTGCTAAGAAGAATAAACAGCTCTCCTTGGACTTGCTCAACCTGCCAGAGACCTGAGCGGTTTCCACACCACTTAGAGTCACACGGATAAAGGGCTGTCAAAGGTTAGCCCTGAACTAGAAACAGATGGAAGAGGATTCTTGCCAAAGACATCATCCACACCCCTTGCTGTTCAGTGGCAGAGGCAGAATGTTCAGAGAAGGTGCATCTGTTGCCTTAGTCACGACTGGATCAACTGAAATGACAGTGAAAGGAGGTGCCTGCCACGGGAGGGCTCACAGGAGAGGCTGCCAGGAGAGTCCTGCTTTCCTCTGGGGAGGAGGGTGGGGATTAACAGGGAGAGGGGCCGAGGGCTTGCTCTAAAGAGTTTGAACAGAACTTAGGAAAAAACATGATGGATGGGAGAGCTCTTCCTTCCATATGGCAGAGTAGGTTTGGAGAAGATGGCAAGTCTCTAGGGTGTAGATGAGGAACAAACAAACAAACACGAATTTATAGTAAAGAGAAGTGCATTTCTTTGTTAGAAAGTATTTTTCCTTAAAGCAGCAACTTGATATTTGACAAGCGTCAGTAGTTCAATTAACATGTGACACGTCTGTTAGAAGCTTGAAAAGTCATAGCCGAATATATGACCTTTTTACTCTGGTTGGGAAGCCCAGAAGTTTGCATGGAAAAATGCCAGACGAGGAATAAAAGGTAATCATGCAATCGAATCTACAGGTGGAAGCAAAGGGTGGAGGCATCTAAGAAAGGCAATTTGGCAGCAAAACCCAGTTTTAGACCTTTTGGTGTCTATCTCCAAATGATGCCATTGAGTCACAGAGCTTCAGGGACATGACTGAAAGAAGACTTTGTACATCAGAGAGCTACATGGTTTGGTCTCTTTACCAGGCCCCGTTGCCAACACATTGTGTTCACCATATATTATTTGCTTCCCATAAATCTTGAAATTATATTGTCAATTGCACAATCGCAATTACAATTGCACATTGTATTGTGGGTTTGCGTGTGTATGTGTAGTTACAGCATTGATTTGTTATACGAAACACTTCAAAGATATTGCACATTTTATAATCCTCTTTTTCCATTTTTACTAAACTAGGCAGCTTCGGGAAATAAAGGGAATTCTGTCTACTCTTGATAGTGAAGATCTCCTGATTTCGATGCAGGAAAAGTTAGGACACTGTGTAATTAATTGGCAAATTTAGTGATCACTATTTATCAAAGACTTATTATGAGCCAGATACTTTACTCATGTCCTTAAAAAAGAACTTTAAAAAAAAAATTAAGGTAAATGCATTTACAGTAGAAATTACAGAAAAATCAGATGAGGAAGAAATCAAGTCTCCTGCAATACTGTGGGATATCTGGTTCCTGGAGATCCCTTTTAAAAGGCAGCCATATTGTCTCAGAGTCATGACACCCCAACGTTGGATGGGGGACAGCACTGCTCCACTCTGGTCAATAGGACCAAGAGAATGAGAGAAAGGCAAGGAAGACACTTTTTAAGAGAATGAAGCCGAGAGAGGTCTCCGCCATCTTAGGTGCTGTGGGCTGGCAGGGGGGCCTTGTCCTGAGATACCAGTGAGTGCCAGGGCCGCCCAGAACAGAGCTGGAGGATGACTGGGTGACTTCTCGCCTCAAGCCCTCCGGCCTCTAGAAAGCGCTCCCCGGGGTGGGGTGGGGGGGGAACACAACATCAATACGGGTACCCGATATCAAACCAGGCAAAGTGGGGACAAAAGGTAGGCCCAAACTTTACCTGTGCGATGTCCATTTGTATCTCTCATCCTGCATTGTACACCACAGCTTTAAAATAAAATAAGATTAAAAAAAAAAAAAGAAATCGCCCCCATCTTTTCTTGCAAACATTCTCTCCCCCTGATGAGATGCAGGGCCTCTTCTAAGCCACCCGCCCGCCAGGCGCATGCGCAGTGAGACGAGTCTGTGCTCACCGCTTGCCAAGGTCAGAGACCCACACCTGGCCGGCTGCGCCATTGCCAGGACCAAGAAACGGCATCTGGTCTTCTTTCCCTCCTGATTTTCCTGCTCTTCTGATCGGTTTATTGTATTTACACGATGTGCTTCTCTTCCCCAGTCCTGCCAAAGGTCAGGGGGAAGTGTTTCGCCTGGTGAAGACATCTCCTTGGCCTAGCGAAGCTATCTGCTTTCACCAAAACGTTTCTCAGGAGGGGTATAATTCAAAGGAAATGAGATGTCGTGTCTAAGCAGGGCTTCCTTGAGCGCCACAGATTCTGGCTTTCGGAGACCCCGCCATACAACACATCAAACCTGCTAACTGCACCCATATCCCACATTAAATCTACTCTTTTTTGCTTTAAAATTATTTTGTAAGGACTTTTATATTTGTGCTTTAGAAATTATTTGGCTCTGTGTACCTTTCATTTAATTTATGGTTGGCTCTGAGTTCCCGACAATCACTGGGTATACTTAGGGGAACTTGTGAAGTGAGAGAATTGAATCTATAAATTGCATTGGAGGTAATGCAATCTTTATGAATATTAAATTTAACAGTGGATAAAGTTGGTATATTGGTGCTTTTCTGGTAGACATTTAATTAAACATTTATTAATTTTAATTTTTATTGTTTTCTTTTGTAGTTTTGGGGCCAACAAGTGTTTTTCTACCCCAGTCTCTTATAATTTTTAGACTCCTAAAAACCCCTTAGCTCTGGGATCTCCCTGCACTGGTGAGGTTCTGATGTAAAAGTGGTTCTCAAATATTTTGGCTTTAGGACCCTTCTACATTCTTAAAAATTTTCAAAGACCCCAAAGATCTTTCTTTATTTTTGATTTTAAAATGTGCATTATGTCTATCAACATTTATTGTAGTCAAAATTGCAATCAAGAAATTTTAAAATCATTCATTTACTAAAAATAACAATAACGAACTGACTACATGTTACATAATTAACTTTTTTGTGTTAAATAACTTCATTCCTCGCCAAAGTTGTGAAAAAGCAACATTTTTGTAAATCTCTTTAATGTGACTTAATAAACGAGATTCTTATAATCTTATATATTGTTTTGGCTGCAGTATAGGAAAATAATTAGCTTTGTGAAGGTATGTAGTTGGTAAAAGGAGGTGTGCTTTAATAGCCTCTTTTGGATATGACATCAAAACTTGACTGCTAGTTTCTTAAAAGTTAGTTGTAATGTTGAATCTGAAACCACACCATGAAACTGAAATCTTCATACCATTACCTTACTATTGGCATTTTGCATTTTGAATCTATGTTTTACCTGTGCATGATTTTATAATATGATGTTTGGGCACTTAAAAAATATTGGTTCCCTGAATTATACAAGATCTTCCAAATGTTGATACATTTCTTTGTACAAGATCAAAAGATCACACTCATCAATGCCACCTCAAGTATGATCAGAAAAGTCTGAACGCATTGAGAAGCTGGCAGGCTAATAGTGACATATATACAGGGGGTGTCCAGAACTTGTATACACATGTTAAGTATGCTGTTTGCTCAAAAGATGGCATCATTCAAATGAATGCTTGCGTCACCATGCGACAGGCAGGACAGTCAAAGAAAATGGTGGAAGCACGCTTGAGCAAACACCATACTACACATTGCTACTACAGTTTAACTTAACTTCAATTTAAATTATGGGATTTCAGGCATAAGCCACCATGCCCGGCCAAGTTATTCTCCTTGAAGTAACAGGCTCCCTTAGTTAATTTATGGGAACATGTTTGCCAACTACCCAAGTTGGAATGGCCATAGTTTTTCATTTGTTCTTTCAAGTGCAAATGGTGCTCCATGAAGAATGGGTTTGGTTTGGACGGCAACTCAAACCATGGGGCAGAAGCCTTTCCTTTGAGACAACCATGGTCTTTAGATATGCATTGTGGGTTCTTCCCATCCCCTCACACAGAATCTTACAAAGATGTACAGGTGCTTACGGGTTAAGATTTAATACCATGAATAATTCTGCTTTATCAAACACATGCTCACGTGAACTGCCGAATTTTTCTGCTGCAAGTGAGTGTGACTTTGAAGAATTCAGTGACTCTGGATGCAGTCTGGCGCACTATCTTGATTTGTGCAGTGACTCTGGCAGCTTTTCCACCAGGGGTGCAAAAGCAAACACAATAGAAAAGGCGTAAAATGTCTCAGTGTTGTAGGAATATTGTTTTGACTTTGTGGTTTTCCTGTAAGGGTCTTGGGGGCTCAGAGAGGTCCACGAACTGTACTTGGAGAACTGCTGTGATGCCTGGCCCTAATATAAGCACCCAAGATGGTGCCACGCACATAATAAATGTTCAAACAACGGCAGCAAAGACCATGTTCTCTTTGCCTTTCTAAGCATCATTTTTATCTTTTTAAAAATAGGGTTTGCCAGGTGTGGTAGCTCTTGCTTGCAATCCCAGCACTTTGGGAGGCCAAGGTAGGAAGATTTTTGAGGCTAAGAGTTCAATACCAGTCTAGACAACATAACAAGATCCTGTTTCTATACAAAATTAAAATAATTAGCTGGGTGTGGTGGCACACGCCTGTAATCTCAGCTACTCGGAGGAAGGCTTGCTTGAACCCAGGAGTCCAAGGTTACAATAAGATCTATGATTGCACCATGGCACTCTAGCCTGACCACAGAGTGAGACCCCATCTCTAAAAAAAAAAAAAAATAGGGCTAATGTTACTCACCTCACAGGGTAGTTGTGGAGACTAAATGCAGCCAAGTATGTAAAATGCTTATCACAGTGTTTGGCATATAATAATAATAAGTCACTTAAAAACTTATCCTGGAAGGCACTAGCAGTGTTCCTTCATATTTTTACTGCCAGCGTATAAACTCTCTTTACCATGGAGACTTTTCAAGGAGGTGCCTCTCCCTTCAACCCACAATTTTTTTTTATTTGGGGGTCTCATTATGCTGCCCAGGCTGGAGTTGACCTCTTGGGCTCAGTTGATCCTTCCACCTGAGCTTCCTGAGTAGCTGGGACTACAGGCATGTGTCACCACACCCAGCTCATTTTTTTTTTTTTTTTTTTTTGTAGAGACGAGGTCTCACTCTGCTGCTCAGACCGGTCTCGAACTCCTGGGCTAAAGTGATCCTTTTGCATTGGCCTATCAAAGTGTTGGGATTACAGGTGTAAGCTGCCCTACTGGGCCTCTTTTCTCTTTCCATCTCCATCCTTCAAGCCGAGGCTGCCGCTGTTTCTGGAACTCGCTCCTGTGCATTCTGGGAAAGGGCTACAGTCCGAAATTCCCACTTGTTTGAGGACCACAGCTATTGTTTTTTTCTTCCTAGCTCTCGAAATCCAGTCTAGACACTCTGAGGAGGTGGAGGATATAATTACAGCTTGAAACACTTCACATGCACCAGCAACACAGCTCCTCCCGCACATGTGTGACTCAGGCCCCAAGAGGGCGATGAAACCTGATGACTCAATTGCCCAGATAAGCTGGGAGTGAAACCCTAGAGGACCGGGGGCCAGTTGCCTTGACCACATCTCAACCAATTTCTCTACTGGGTTCGTTTCAATTCAAAGCAGCACATGGGCCTGGCGCTCTTACTGGAAGCACGCAGTGTGCCCCTCTACACCCCATTGTGCAGAGTTTTCTCCGTTGTCTGCTCCAGACCCCTCCTGCTCATCCCCGGGCTGCTCTGAGGCCAACCTTCATGGATGGCATTTCCGGGCCTTTCTGCCTCCTGGCCTCTGGTTGGAGTCCATCTCTGGCAAGTGATGGCAAGAGAGAGATTGCGGGGCCAGAAGAGAAACAGGCAACCCCACATGGCTGGTCTGCTCTGGCTACAACTTCTGGTGGGCAACCCCTCTTCTAGAGAGCCAGCCACAGCTCTCATCACAATCTGGTCTCAGCATTGTCTCTTCTTGTTCCTTCCAGGATAGTGGTAGCCTTGCTCTGTGGCCAGTACCTGGCAGGTCACTCCTCCCCTGCTGTTCCCTTGCTGCCTGCCCACACCTCTATCAGTCCTGCCTTCCTTATGCTTTTCCCCAGGAAGCCTTTGAGTGTGCCACCTGGTCCCTGGGGACACAGACAGGAACCTGCCCTCGAGAGGTTCACGGTCTGCTTAGACTAGTTGCCCAAGTGCCAAGGTGGTTGCCACCCTTCCCGCTGTTCAGTCCAACAATCAGCTCTACTCTTATTCTTATGCATGTAATACTTATGTTTAACTTGCCTCACTTTCTGTTTTTTCATACGTTAATTCAGGTAAAGAGAGAGAGAGAGAAAGAGTGGTTTGAATGTCTGTGTTCCCCAAAATTCATATGTTGAAACCCCAAGAGATAGGACCTTTGGAGGGTGACTACTTCATGAGGGGGAAGCCCTCGTGATTTGGATTCGTGCCTTTATAAAAGAGACTGCAGAGAATTAGGCTGTGCCTTCTACCACATGAAGACTCGGTGAGAGGGTGTTGTTCATTCACCAGAGACCACCCTCACCAGATGTTGCATCTGCCAGTGCCTTGATCTTGGACTTCCCAGACTCCCGAGTGGTGGGAAGTGAATTTCCGTTGTCTATAAGCTACCTAGTTTTATGGTATTTTGTTATGGCAGCCAAATGGACTAAGATGCTTACCACAAATATAAAAGAGTAAAACCAAATAAAATGAAAACAAAACAGTCTTGTTAAACTCCAACTCGCCACACACACCCAGAGACTCTGCTTGGGATGGAATCCTGGTTCTCCCACCTTCCAGCTGTGTGACGGTGAGCAAGGCACATAACCTTTCTGTGCCTCAGTGTCTTCATCCATAAACTGGTAATAGTCATTCTATCTGCTTCATAGGGCATTGAGGATTAAGTGGCTTAATTTATGCAAATATATGTAAAGGACCTAGAACACCACCAGGCACACAGACAGCACTGTATGAATTTAAGCACCATTGTTTGAATGATGATGTTGATGATGATGATGATGATGATGATGATGATGATGATGAGAGTTACCTGACTCAGGCTCTGAGCTAGAGGGTCATTAGCAAGAGGGTGAAGGCATCAGCCCCAGACCGAGGCTTTCTCCCTGGTGTAATCAGTGGAACTTGGACAGAACTGAAATTAATCACTTCCTTCCCATGTGGTTCAGTGTTGTTTGATTCTCTGTGTGCCATCTAGAATGATTGATGGGCCACAAACATTCATCTAGGTACACCTGAGAGGAACACCTCCCAGGCTTTGGGAAGCACAGGGAAACAAACAACTATTGTTACAACAAACAACAAGCAATGTGTAAGAGGCAGCACAGAGAAACCAGTACAAACTCATGGTTGTAGAAGCAGGAAGGAAACTGTGGCTAAGCTGAGTTAGGGATTGAGAACTGGCAGACAAAGGAGGCTCTGGTGGGGGGGGTGCAGATTTGTTTGCTTGTTTGAAGGCAGGGGTTATGAGTGAACATGGCATGTTCAGGAAAGGACAACATTCACAGTGGAAGAACTCCTCTCACAAAGAGACAGCAATGGCTTGCGAGGAGCCCTTCTTAGAAAGTGGATTCCAGCTTCATCCACAAGACCTGGGGACCTGTTAGAAATGCAAATTATCAGGCTCTGTCACCGGAGCTGCTGAATCAGAAACTCTGGAGTTAGATCACAGCAACCTGGAGTTTAACAAGTCTTCCAGGTGATTCCTATGCATGCTAGCGTTTGAGAACCACTGGCTTAGATGACAGAAGAATTTCAGCCATAACCAAGCCTGCAATTTCCGGCACAATAGCAGTAAGAGTCAGTTCTTGAGCATGTTGTAGACACCAGCTATTGTGCTCATCATTTTACTGGCACTGGCTCCTGTCATCCTCACAACGACCCTGACAGACGCGTTATTATGCCCATTTTACAAATGAGACAATTGAGGCTTAGGTTGAAGTCTAATAACCGTTTGTTCCCCAAGGCAATGGAGCCTAGAGCAACGAGGCAATGGGTAGTGGAAAGGAAGTCAGCAGACAGACTTGATCAGATTGTCAGAAGATTGTCTGCAGCAGCCTTTTCTGATAGAACAAACTTTCTTTTTTTTTTTTTTTTTGAGTCGGGGGTCTCACTCCTCACTCTTTCACCTTGACCGGAGTGCCATGACACAATCATAGCTCACCACAGCCTTGACCTCCTGGGCTCAAGCAGTGCTCCCACCTTGGCCTCCCAATGTGCTGGGATTACAGGCGTGAGCCAGCGTGCCTGGTCGGAACTTTCTATAATGGTGGAATTGTTTTGTATCTGTATGGTGTGAGATAACCACGAGGAACATGCAGTTAGTGCTTTGACAGGTGTCGTCTATTGTGATGGAGGAACTGAATTTTAAATTGGATGTAATTTTAATGGATTTGAAGTAAATAGTCACCTGGAGCTACTGGCTACCATCTTAGTCAGTGCAAGCCTTCAGTCATAGAGCAAGTAAGTTCAGGGGCAGGACTTGACTTTAGGTCTGTTTGACTCCCAGAGCACCACTATTGCTCGGGACAGAGAGCCTTTCTTGTCCAAAAAGGACTGAGTTCTGCTCTTTGTTGAGAACCTGGGAAATGACCTCTCAGACCCAGGATGGCTTGTTGAGCACCCTCCCCTTAGCTGATCAGGGTGGCTGGGGGAAAGGCATAGAAAGACGCCACAACTGGCTGGCCTCAAAATGCCCCCCATCATGTGAGGGACAGGTGACTGGTGGCTTTTCAGGGCAAAGAGGCTGCATGCCTACTCCTCTCCTTCCTGAGCCTTGACTGTGTTCCTACTGGCCTTTTGGTCAATATTACACATTGGATGGACCAGCCAGAGCCCCCAGGAGGTCGGCTGGAAAAGATGTGTTGCAAACTAAATTCCACAACTTGAGCACATATGTTTATTTGTTTGATTCTCCATGGAGTTGATGGAACACTGAAAACTCCTGCTCCCAGGAATTCTTGGCCTCGGCAGGCCCGTAACTTGTTCAGATCCACCCTCTGCCTTTCTTTCCACCGTCCAATGACCTCACTGTTTTAGGCAAGGGATTGGCAGACTTTCTCCTGTAAAGAGTCAGAGAGTGAATATTTTAGGCTTTGTGGGCCATGTAAGGTCTCGGTTTTATATTCTTCTTTGTGTGAGGTTTTTCTTTTCTTTCTTTTTTTTTTTTAAGACAACCTTTTAAAAATGTAAAAACCATTCTTAGCTCTCAGGCAAGATTTGGCTTCAACAGGCATGGCTAGCTCTCATTCTAGGCTCTCCTGCCTTGGGAATCAACATTTAGCAGACTTCTATAAGCACAAGGATCTTCTGGGTGAGCTTGTTTAAACCACAGATTCCTGTGCTCTCAGAAGATTAGGGATTTAGTGGGGTTGGGTTGGGGTGTAGGAATGCATGTTTTAACAGACATTCTAGGTGACTGTTCTCATGCAAAGGGTCTGCAGTCTACCTTTTGAGAAATGCTCAAATAACGTGGACAAGGTCACATAGATCAGTGACAGAGCCAAGATTCAAACAGAAGTGGCCTCACGTCAGAACCCCAAACTCTTTTTATTTCGACTTTAGATTCAGGGGTCACATGCACGGGTGAGTTACATAGGTATATTGTGTGATGGTGAAGTTTAGGCTTTTATTGAACCCATCACTCAAAGAGCGAGCCTGGCACCCAATGGGTACTCTTCCAACTCTCTCCCTTCCTCCCTCCTCCCTTGAAGAGTCCCCAGTGTGAGAGGTCTCTTAGGCCCATTTTACAGATGAAGGACTTGAGGCCCAGGGAAGGGAAGTGGTTTGTCCTAAGGATTTCTGAGTTAGGACCACAAGGAGAACAGCTGTAGGAAGAAGATGCCACTGCCCAAGGCAGGGGTCAAGAGATGAAGACAAACTGGATTGTTGCTGTCTGAGCTGCTGGGAATGATAGAGAGGGCAGGTTAGACTGGGAAAACTTGAGGGCCGTAGGAAAGTTCCAAGCCTATTGATGTCTGCAGCAGCTGGTACAAAACCACACATATAAGCAAGGCAGCCTAGCTATAGAAAACTCGACACACTTTAGCTCACTGCTAGACTCTTATCAGATAAACCTGCAGCACAGTGGCCAGTCTTTCCAGGATGCTTGCGGTTAGTAGCTGACCACCAAGGCAGAAACTGGCTTAGAGACCACCTGGAGCATACACATCAATAGCCAGGGTTGATCCAAAATGATCATGACCTAATTTTACCTTCATTAGAATACAATTAGCATAATATTACCCTAGGGGATCCTCCCACTCCCGTCAGACACCTGATGCCATGACAGTACTGGTATGACCCTGAAAAGCCTAAAACTCTCCCACCTGACATGAGGGAGGAGTAAGAGTAATTCAGCCTAAAAGACCACTCATTTTTAAGAAAAGATCACCCCAAAACACACCCTCAGGACCCCTAAGAGTAAGCTTTCTAGCTCAACAATTGTTAGGCATGGAGGCAGCAGCCGTTTCGGCCCACTCTCTCCTCTTAAGAGTGGACTCTTCTTTGCTTCATAAAGCTACTCTGTAGCGAATTCTTTCCAAACTTGAACACGAGAACCTGGCCGTCGACACCAACCCATCGTTCCACACTGGGGGATGCACCCCTTCTGCCGGTAACAGAAAACGCATCCCCTAAAGGTCGCCATGCCGCTGCGTTTTCAACAAAATCTCCTTTATTACTTAAGCCCGTTTGAGTTGGATTCTCTGCGGCTGATATGGTCCCCTCTTTCTACCAGCCTTCTTTGATCCACCTCTTTTGAGGGAACTATCTTTGAAGCAACACTCCCAAGGCACCATCCAAGTGTTTAATCCTTTAAATGTCAAGGCCTTTGTAATAAACTGGGTAGGTCACACGTACCTCCCTGCACCTGAAGGCAGAGTGGATAGAGTTGAAAGCGGGCCAGGCCTGGCATTGGGAAATCTGGCTTCTCATCTTGCTTCTACCATAATCGTATAACTGTTTGAAATGGGCAAATTACTTAACTTCTCTGGGCCTGGTTTTTTCATTTGGAAAATGAGGGGGAGGGGTGGGGAGATCCATTTTTAGGCCCCTTTGTTCTAGATATTTCATTGCATTTTTAATTGTCAACACTACTCTCCTTGGTTTTTGGAAAGTATGCCTTTTCTGACCCTCTCTCCCTCTCCCTCTCTCCATCCTTCCTTCCCTCTCTCTCTCCCTTCCTCTGTCTGGTCTCTTCTCTCTCTCTCCCTCTCTTCCTTCCCCTCTCTCTTTCTCTCTCCCTCCTTCTCCCCCACTTCTCTTTCTCCCTCTCTCCCTCTCTCTCTCCAGAAAAGAAACACCAGAATGAAAGCATTGACTTTGGCCCAATCCTTTCTTTCCTGGCAGAAATTTTATCCCCGAGGAGCTCATATACGTTCGCATTCGAATCAACAGTCCTTGAAGGTTTCTCTAGGGAACGTGAACATTTCCTTCCTGGTTTGAAAAATGAAGCTAATTGACACAACATGAACTTGTATCAGGTGGAAACACTTCTTTTCCCCCATTTGGTAAAAAATAATCGGGCTAGTCAGTTGAAATTGCAGCAACAAATTTTTAAAAAGCACTTGTCTCTCACTTCAGAGATGCTGGTGGAATGGCTGACCTGTGCCTGACACTACAGGGACAGCGGCCACGCGCTCTCAGTGGGGCTTTTCTCTTCACTGAGGCAGGGCATGACCTATTCCGCCTGCAACGTGTTGTGATGCGAGCCAGGGAGACCCGCCGTGGTCAGAGCACACACTTGCGTGAAATTGACCTTGTTTGGGTTTTAAGAACGTGTGTTCTTTTAAGCCCGAATGCATTACGTGTTCAAAGCAGAAAATGTAGCAGAGCAAAAAAAAAAAAAAACGCACACAGAGGAAAAAGCAGCAACACAAATAACCCTGGGATCCCACAACCCAGATATGACCATGTCCAGCCTTTCGACTGTTTCTGTTTCAACAACGTCTTTTCTAATCACCAGAGTGAAGGATGCTCGATGCTCAAGCACACACGAAAGAGGAAAATTAATCAGGGCTAATCCCACAGCCGATGACAGTCACATGAAGTCTGGGAATCAGGGCCCAACCCCAGGCCGCCCAGCCCCGCCGCCTTCCCTCACATGGCCTTGTTCCCAGGCTCCAGGGTCTCATGTAGATCCATGTGCTGAAGGCACCGGGCCTGGAACAGGGGTACCAGCCTATTTTCCTAGGCCTCTCTGAGGGCTGGACCCCTGGAAGGATCTGTGTGCAGGAAAACCAGCTTCACACAAGCCAAAGTATGCAGCCTCCTTGACACCCCTGCTGCTCCCCCACCAGAACTTTAACTGCACATCTGGAACTCTCCCAAAAAAGGGCTTTCAAACCAGCGTGGATGCCAGCTGGACTCAGACTGCAGCGGGACCTCAGACACGGTTGTTTTGCTTGTGGAGTTCACTTTTGGTGCCGCACTATCGCTGAGCACCTCTCTCCCCAATCCAGTTTCTGCGTTGTCTTTCTTCCTTCTGCCAGAAACCCCACCCTCTCCCTAATGCCCAGGGTCCTCTTTCTTTGGCCCCATCTTTTCTGCCTAGAAAAAGGCCTGACTTTCTTCTTACAAGCTGTGTGATGTGTAGCGTGGCAAGCCCAGATCTGAGAGGACATGTGTGTCATGTTTACCTAAACCAAATAAGTTAACTGGAGGTCCAGCAGGGAGAGACATTGCTTTATTAGAACTTACAGGAGGCACCGATGGTGGCTGGTCGGTGAAGAAATCTGTGCCTCAGGGATTTGTCAGGAATAATCAAGTAAGTTAATGATTCAAAATGCTGCACAGTGTTAGAGATTACATTGATTAAGAGTGATGCTTGCATTGTTTTCAGCTCACTTGCACCCCAGGACTCATTACTGGGAACACGCATATCCTTCAGAGACCAGCTTTGGCTGGAGGCTGCTGCCTGCCGGAGGCAGAAGAAAGAAGCCAGATACTCATAGAGGGAGAAGAGATTCTGTGTTTGGACTATACCTTACAGTGATGTACTGTAGAGGAATCGGCCTTCCTTTGGCTTTGGAGTCTGGTTGACTTGGATTGAAATCCTGCCTCCGCTACTCACCAGCCTGTGAGTGGACGGCTTGGTTGATCTCACCGAACCTCAGTTTCAGTTTCTGTAAAAGGTGATAGTAGACATTGCGTGTTGAGAGTTCACTATGTGTGCACACTACTCTTCTTACTGCTTTGTATATATGAACTTATTTAGTCCTCGTGACTACCTTGTAGGTACTGTTATTCTCAGTTTACTTGATGAAGAAATTGGCCAAGAGGGGTTAAGCTGCTTGCCCAGGTCACACAGATAAGTGGCCAGATCAGGGTTCAGACTGATCTGAAGAGTGATCTGTTCTCAGCCAAGCCTCTACTTCCCCTCTGGTGAGGGAAGTGTTTGTTCTGAAGTGTGTGATGGGGGATGAAGGAGAATTTCTGTGTAACAGAGGTGACCCCAACCAATCCATTTGCTTTACTTTTCCCTCCCTCCCTCTTTCTCTCTTTCTCTCTTTCTTTCTTTCTTTCCAGTTGAGATCTTACTCTGTCACCCAGGGTGGCGTACAGTGGCACAATCACAGTTCACCATAGCCTCAAACTCTTGAGATCAAGGAATCCTCCGGCCTCGTCCTTTCGAGTAGCTGGGACTACAGGCCCCAGCCTGGCTAATTTTTTGTAAAGACGAGGTCTCATTATGTTTCTTAGGCTGGCCTTGAACTCCCGGGCTCAAGCAATCCTCCCAGCTTGGCCTCCCAGAGTGCTGAGATTCCAGGTGTGAGCCACCATGCCCGGCCTACTTTTCTTTAAAAATTGTTAAAACATTTTATTTTATTTTTTCTAAATTTTATCATCCCTGTTCCTCCTTTTTTATGGTGGGGGGAGGGTTTGTAAAAATTGACTTTTTTTTTTTAAGGAATAAAAATGGTCTGTAAATCTTGAATAGCCAGGTCATAAAAACCAAATTGTGCAAAGTGTATTTACTGTGATCCAGGTACTGTGCTAAGTATTTTAAATGAATGATTTTGGTGAATCCTCATGGTAGCCTAGTGAGGTATGCCCTGTAGCATCCTTGTCCCTGGGATGACAGGATTCTGGTTGGTGTGGTTAGGTAACTCGGCCAAAGGCCCACAGGTCAATGACAGAGCCGAGATTGAAACTGAGGTGGTTTCACTTCAGAGCCTGAACTCTTATTTTACTTTTAAATCTTAGATTCAAGGGGTCTATGTGCAGGTTCGTGACTTAAGTATATTGTGTGATGGTGAGGTTTGGGCTTCTGTGGCACCTGTCACCTAGATGGTGAGCATGGTACCCAACAGGTAGTCTTTTCCACTCTTGTTGTTATCCCTCCTCTCCATTTAGGCATCCTCAGTGTCTGCTGTTCCCATCTTTATGTCTGTATATACCCAGTGTTTAGCTCCTACTGATGAGTGAGAATATGTGGTATTTGGTTTTCTGTTTCCGCATTAATTCGCCTTGATTAATGGCTTCCAGCTGCATCCGAATTGCGGCAAAGAATATGATTTTGTTCTTTTTTTTTATAGCAGTGTTGTAATTTCGTGGTGTTCGTTTATCACACTTTCTTTATTCAGTCCGCCATTGATGGGCATCTAGGTTGGTTCCATGTCTTTGCTGTTGTGAGTAGTGCAGAGAGTAGAATCCTACTCACTTTTGCTAATAGACATCATTCTTCATGGTGTTAATGCCCTTCTTGGGATGGGGGTGGTGTTGGGCAGAAATAGATAGTATCCTCTTTGAGAGATTATGAAATGGGCATCTAAAGGGGGACACTGGTAAAGACTGCTGTGGCATCTGGCGAGAGGGACACCATGGCCACGCCCAGAGTCACCGTGACATCAGATGGGGCACAGTATCCACATGTGGGCTGGAAGGGACTGGAGCACATGGCTTGAACTCACTCAGGGAACCATCCTGATGGACATTGGGAAGGAGAGGACTTTTAGATATTTTCTTAGCACAGGGACCAGAGTGTGGGGACTTGGGGCATAGGTGGTGGGATTATAAAATGCAGGTAGAATTATAGTAAATATTGAGGGGTATTGGGCTTGGACTGCAAAGTGTTTTTTTTCCCCCATTACTTCAATATTTTTTTGTTCCTGGTTTGAGAAGAGGGAAATAATTGAATTTTTAGAGCCCTTACTGTATGCCAGATGCTTTCTTACAGATATTATCTCTTTTGAGTCTCATGACTATTTTTTGAGGCAGGTAATACTAGACTGGGTCCATTTTGTAGATGGGAAAATCAAGGCCCAGGGAGCATAGGTGATTTGCTTAGGATCTAATAAAGTGGTTGAACTGGGATTTAACATCAGACTCTAGGGACTCCGAATTCCCATTGGGCCCAGAAATGAAATGACACTGGTGTGACTAAAGACCAACGTGCAGGAATCACATGATGTATAGATGTACCACTGTACAAGCAAAATCTCAGTGACCGTTGCAGCCAAAAGCATACAGAAAGTGGTCAGCAGGAGTCCTCCCAATGGAATTCTTGATAAGTCTACACTGTTTTAGAAAGTGTGGACTCATTTGTGTTTTTTCTCACCCAGAAATTACTGTTTTTTATTCTATATTTAATTTAAGTTGATAGAGTGAAGAAGGTTTTGAATGGACAGAGACAGCTGTTTTCAGGGAATGAAACACGGGTCTTGCAACAAGGTGACTTTGGTGGTTGAAGTGAATGGCCTCCCAAAAGGCCAATGAGGTGATCTCAGTTGTGGTAAATGACCTCCCAAAGGCCAATGGGGTGACCTACTGGTTGTGGTGAGTGACCTCTCAAAAGGGCAACGTGATGACCTTGGTTGTGGTGAGTGACCTCCCAAAAGGCCAACATGGTGAACTTGGCTGTGGTGAGTGACCTCCCAAAGGCCAACGTGGCGACCTTGGTTGTGGTGAGTGACCTCCCAGAGGCCAACATGGTGGCCTCAGTTGTGAGTGACCTCCCAAAGGCCAAGGAGGTAACCTCAGTTGTGGTGAGTGACCTCTTAAAAGGTCAACGTGGTGACCTTGGTTGTGGTGAGTGACCTTCTAAAGGCAAAAATGAGGTGACCTTGGTTGTGGTGAGTGACCTCCCAAAAGGCCAACATGGTGACCTCGGTTGTGGTAAGTGACCTCTCAAAGGCCAATGTGGTGACCTCAGTTGTGAGTGACCTCCCAAAGGCCAAGGAGGTGACCTCAGTTGTGGTGAGTGACCTCCCAAAGGTCAACGTGGTGACCTTGGTTGTGGTGAGTGACCTCCCAAAAGGCCAATGAGGTGAACTTGGTTGTGGTGAGTGACCTCCTAGAGGTCAATGAGGTGACCTCAGTTGTGGTGAGTGATTTCCCAAAAGGCCAACATGGTGACCTTGGTTGTGGTGAGTGACCTCCTAAAGGCCAACGTGATGCACCTTGGTTGTGTTGAGTGACCTCCCAAAGGCCAACATGGTGACTGACGTCTGTTGTGGTGAGTGACCTCCCAATGGCCAATGAGGTGATCTCAGTTGTGGTGAGTGACTTCCCAAAAGGCCAACATGGTAACCTCGATTGTGGTGAGTGACCTCCCAAAGGCCAATGAGGTAACCTCGGTTGTGGTGAGTGACCTCCCAAAAGGCCAACATGGTGACCTCAGTTGTGGTGAGTGACCTCCCAAAGGCCAATGAGGTGATCTCAGTTGTGGTGAGTGACCTCCCAAAAGGCCAACATGGTGACCTCGGTTGTGGTGAGTGACCTCCCAAAGGCCAATGAGGTGACCTCAGTTGTGGTGAGTGACCTCCCAAAAGGCCAGTGAAGTCACTGAGTGGTTGTGTTGAGTGTACCCCCAAAAGGCAACTCTTCTAGGAAGTTTCTTTCAGTGCCAACTCTGATTGCTTCTGGATGGTTCCTCCAAGAACTCACCACAAACATTAGGTCACTTTGCTGGCCTTTTGGGAGGTCACTCATTACAAACAAGGTCACCTCCTCAGCCTTTTGGGAGATCACGCCCCCGCCCCCCAACCAGGTTATGCAGCCAGAAAAATCTGGGTTCACATTGCTGTAAATTAGCCCTGCCTTAAGGAACAAAACATCACAATCAATCAGCCATCTTGCAAACCTCGCACAACTCACAGCTAACTTCATCCTCCAGACCCCCTCATGTAAACTTCCCCAGCACAACCCTATAAAACTCCCCTCTAGCCCCTGCCTCTTTGCAGACAGCAGACAGCCTCCCTTTGCTGTTCTGCCCATTGTTCTCTTGCAGTGTATCTTCCCTTTAATAAATCTACCTTTCTAAATACAAAAAAAAAAAAAAAAGAAAAGAAAAATCTGAGTTCAAACCCCGAGGGCATCCCTTGCTGATTGGGAGGCTTTGAGTCAAATTGTGTCTTGTGTTCCTCAAGAACACTGCCTCAGCACCTCTCAGGGTAGTCTTGCTCGATGCCTCTCCTCCGGCTGGAGACTTCCACCTCTGATGCCTTCCTCCGTCAGCTGGGCAGTTCAGCCTGCAGGATTAGCAGGATTTGTGCCTGGGCCAGCGAGATCTGCCTGGCATGCTGGCCAGTGACTTCTGTGCCCCACTCTCCTGAGACACACAGCATGGCCCCCTCTTCCCCTTCCTGGAGAAGCCAGCTCCTTCAGGCTGGGCTGCTTCCTGTGTTTCTTGCTTTACCTAATTTAGACTGGGGGGCGGGAGGGAAAGAGGGGACAGCTTTCAAGGTGTCCTGGGGAGAGCGAGCCCAGGGCCGTTTCACCCTTCCACTGCAGGCAGCCACTCGTGGAATGTTCCCTGATGGCTGTGTGGTTCTCACGTTTCCCAACCTGTTCCTCCTGAGCACTTGGCATTGGCTTCTCAGCTTAGAGAAAACACTCAGAGCTGCCAGGCCACCAGTTCAGCCTTGGGGAGCTAAGTGACTAATAAATCAGAGGACCTCTCCTTCACCCCAGCAGATTATTTTTCAAAGATGGGACTTTCCGCATCTGCAGCCGTGACGCCCACAGGGAGGCCTGCGGGCGGCGGGCTGTGGTGGCCGTGGGTGGCAGCTGGGGACTCCTTCTCCCTGACCCATTTACGTCATGCTGTGATTGATGATTAGGATGGAGAAAAAGCAACTGCAGATGTTAGGCTGGGGACAGGCGAAAACCCACACAGCCTGTTCCCGGCTCTGTCCTTGCCTGCCGCTGAGGGGGCCTGCAAGTGGTACACAGTGATTGAAATCACGGGCCGGGCGCGGTGGCTCACTCTCATAATCCCAGTACTTTGGGAGGCCGAGGTGAGAGGATTGCCTGAGCCCACAGGTTCGAGACCAGCCTGGGCAAGTTGGTGAGACCTCACCTCTACAATAAAATCAAGAAAAATTAGCTGAGCGTGGTCGCGTGTACCTATAGTTCCAGCTACTTGGAAGGCGGAGGCGGAAGGATTGCCTGAGCCCAGCAGGTCAAGGCAATCCAAGAGTGTGCCACTGCACTCCAGCCTGGATGACAGAATGAGACCTCGACTCAAAGAAAAAAAAAAGAATTCATGGGTTATGCAGTCAGAAAAATCTGGCTTCAAACCCAAGGGTATACCTTGCTGATAGGGAGACTTCAGGTTGATTTGTGTCATTTGAGGGAGGGGACACCTTTCGCTTAGTCCTGTTCTCAGGATTAAATGAGATATTACAAGAGGGAAATACAGCAGAGCTTGGCCAACAGCCAGTGAGCCATCACTGTTGGCTGCGATGATTTTGCGATTATATGAAGTACTCAGTGCAGCATCTGGCACCAAGGACATGGTCTATAAATGGCAGCTCCTAGGATCCGGGAATGCCAGGGTTGGAAGAAATCTTGTCTGAAGCCAAATTGATTTTATCGTCTCCTTTTACAGATGAGCATCCTGAAAGTCAGAGAGGGCCACTGACAGGCCGGCGATGACGCTCCTAGCTCGGGCAGAGAGAAGGTTCTCGTGCTTCTTGCCTTCTCCCGCCTTCCTCTTCAGACTTAGCATGGGGCTGTGAAAGGTGGGTGTGCTGGGAAACTTGGTTTTGCAGTGTCTTTCTGACAGAAGCCAGGCTGCCCGTTTCATCTGGTTTGGGAGTCAGTGACATGATGGGGAAACAAAACACACGAGACTTGACATCTGCAGAAACGAGTGCAAATTTCATTTGCAGATCTTCAGTTCTGTGGTCTTAGTTCAGCGACCGAACCCCGACACTCAGCTTCCTTTTCTCCAAAATGAGGCTATAAGTAGTGTCTACCTCGAGAAGTGTTTGTGAAGAGTAAATGAACGAACCCAAAGTGCTTAGAACCATGCCTGTCACATTGTGCTCAATGAATGCTTATTTATTACTAAATATATGAATAGTTAGTCATTCGATAATATGAATTCAACTCGTAGTTGAATCACACATCAGACAAGATTCCTTCCAACCGTGGCATTCCTGGATCCTAGGAGCTGCCGTTTATAGACCATTTCCTCGGATGACCTATTTGTATCTACTCAGGTTGCAAAGACTCGGTACGGAGGAATGGTTCCCCTGCCTCCAGTCAATTTTGTGCCTTGATGGCTGGGTTGGTAGCCTTGGCCACAAGACCAGGAGGTGGCAGAATCCCAGCCTGGTAGAGGATGGCAGGGAGTCACCCGGCTTCATGGGCTGGGAGAGGGTTGAACTACCATCCTGGTGTGGATTTGGGGTGCAGATCTGAGAGCCTGGGTTTTTTTTCCCGGGGCCCGTAGCCTGGAGAGACACACATTGCATCAGTCTCATTTTTCTTTTTGTCACTGGAGCACAGCAGAGGCTTTTCTTGGTTCAGTCAGGAGTCATGGGCAAAGCCAGGCAGAGAAGCTGATCAGCTGTTGGGAGAATCCAGGCTGGAGTGGGCTCTGTGCCCAGGCCTGCAGCCCAGGCTGGGGAGGAACACATCAAGATGTGACATCTGCCGCCCCAGCACCTCCCCACACCCACCCCTGCCTGCCTCATCCAGCTGCTCAAGAGAAGGGAGGAAGCCGGCGCTTTCCCACCGCCATTGTGTCCCTGACAGTTCCATTAATCTTAGCTTATCTCAGCCTCATAACCTCCCAAGCTGGTTATCTTTTATGGAAGAGGAAGAGGAAGAGGAGATTCCGAAGGGCATTCGCGGGGCACACACGGGGGCAAGGTCAGCATTCAAGCCCCAGGTCTTAGGTTCTAAAGCACATGGAACTGAGCGGTTCTTGCTGACCTGGCCAGGAGCTTACTGGCAGCGTCTAGTAGGACACTTATCTGTGCGGTGCATGGCCAGAAGGGACAGAGAGAAATCCAGAGACTGGTAGCGCCTGGCATTTGTGGCTGAAGGAAAGAGAAGCCCAAGCCCAAGCCTCCTTCCTGGTCTGAGTGCCCCTCCCTCCTTCCTGCCTGCCTCCAGCCCCTTCACCTTCCTGCCTTCAGTGCCCTGGACGGACCCTGGGCCCGGAGAGGGCAGCCTGTCCCGGTGCCAGCCCAGCATGTGCTGGCCTAACAACAATAGCTGGAAGGGCCTCTTGGAGCAAATACTTCCTGAAGTGCCCAGAACAGCCACTGTCCTCACCGCTCAGGAACAATCGCAGCCCACGCCAGCTTCCGAGCTCCTTTCAGATTCTCCTGCACGCCCAGCGGGGCCCTCGGGCCTGCTGCCGCGGCTCTGAGTTCCAGGAGGCACAGGCCATGCACAGGGGCGGGAGGCCCAGGCGCACGCTGATCGAATGCCCAAGGTCCTAGGGCGACCTCGGGTTGTGTATTTCCAAAGTTAAGTGGGAAGAAATATCTGGACAGTCACTTTTCTTTACCCTTCCTGTAAACCGGCTTCTGCATCCCTCCTCTCTGCTCTTCTGCCATCTTTCTTTCGGCTTTGAAAGCAAAGAGGATGAAAAAAGAAGGCCACAAGGACAAAACACAAGGGAGACTATACACTTGGTTATTCACTCAGCAGCACTGAACAAGGCCTGCTCTGTGCCAGACGCACTGGGGTACAAAAAGGGAATTATTCATTATTCGTATATATGTGTCTCTGTGTGTGTGTGTGTGTGTGTGTGTGTATGTGTGTGTGTGTGTGTGCGTGTGTAGTTGGGGTCTCACTTTGTTGTCCAGGCTGGAGTGCAGTGGAACGATCATGGCTTCCTACAGCCTCGACCTCCTAAGCTCAGGTGATCCTTCAGCCTCAGCCTCCCAAGTAGCTGGGACTCTAGGCACATGCCACCATGCCCAGCTAGTTTTTGATTTTACATAGAGATGGGGTCTTGCTCTATTCTCTAGGTTGGTCTTGAACTCCTGGGCTCAAGCGATCCCTCTGCCTCGGCCTCTCAAAGTGCTGGGATTTACAGGCACGAGCCACTGCACCTGGCCTATTAATGTACGTATCTACTCATTCCGTAGTAACAGTAGAGGCCCTGCCAAGTTCCCGGCACTGTGGATGTGGTGGTGTTTGGGCAGCTTCAAGTCAAGCAAGGGAGCTTCGAGTGGAGCCATCTGGCTGTGTGCTGAGCACCGGGAGGGGGAGCACAGGATGACCAGGTACACACAGGAGGGGCCTCAGAGTCCTAGGGGATGGACAGGAGGGAGCCCACAGAAGAGGAGGCTAGATTGGATGGAGGAAGTGCACGTAGAGACTTTGGCCTTTGTGGAGGCTGGGGGTGAAAAGAACACAAGTTTTGCAAGAAGCAGAAAGGAGGTCCCTGTGGCTGGATTGTGAGAGGAATAAAAATCTCCAGTGGTTTCACGTCTGAGCTCTGGATCCAGCCTGCCAGGGTTAGAACCCTTATCAGGCTGCTGACGACTGTGTGTCCTAGGCTGAGCTGTCATCTCTTCTTTTTTTTTTTAATCTGGTATGTGACTATTATGTATTCAGACATTAACTCTTTCACAGTCTTTTTTCTGCATCTTTTGTCTTCTTTATTTCTTAATTTAAATTTTTTTATTTTAAAGACATAGGGTACAATTCAGGGTTAGGTATGCAAATGTTATTATTATGCAGATACCCTTGTTGATGAGGTGTGCGGGGGGGGGGTGGGGGGGTTTGGAGGGGTGGGGGGGTAGGGGGGCACAAAATCCCATTACTGCCAATCCCATGCCCCCTGGCAATTTCCCACAACTGACAATCCTTTTCTTATAGTAGTATGATAATTGTTCAAGGTCTACTTATGAGTGAGACCATGTGATACTCAGTTCTTCATTTCTGTGATAGATCACTCAGTATTATAGCCTCTAAGTCCATCCAAGTTGCCGCGAAGTTCATGATTTTGTTCTTCTTTATGGCTGCATATTAGTCCATTGTGTATATGTACCACTTTTTTTTTACCCAGTCCTTTTTTGATGGCATCATGGTTGGTTTCATGTTTTTGCTATTGTGAACAATACTGCAATAAACATGTGTATGCAGGTATCTTTTTCATAGAGTGATTTGAGTTCCTCTGGTTATATTCCCAGAAGGGGGATTATGGGGTTGTATGGAAGGTCAATTTTTAGACCTTTTAGGAATCGCCAAACTCTTTTCCACAGAGGTTGTGCTAGTTTGTATCCTCTCCAGCATCTGTTGTTTTTTGAGTTATTGATGACGGCCATCCTGACTGGAGTTAGGTGGTATTTCTATGTGTTTTTTTTTGTTTTGAAAGCAGAATTTATTGAGAGGACAGAAAAGCTCCCACAGTGGGAGGGGACCCGAGGGGATTGCCCTCAGTGTGGTTTTAATGTCATCTCTTCTGAGTCAGTTTTCTGGTCTATAAAATGGAGAGGATGGAAAAACAATAACACTAACCTCACAGGTTGCAGTAAAGATGGAAATGAGTTAACACACGTGACACTGGGCACACACAGAGCAATGATGAGGCAGGAAGTGGGGGACAGGAGGCGTGGACAGTGAGCAAGTCAGTTCCACACACTTGTAACATGCATGGGCCGGGGCTAGGAAGTTAAGCAGAATCAGAAAGACCCACCACCTGCCTGCAGGGAACTTGTGGGATTGGATTGTTGAAAACTTGGACCTTGGAACCAGAGAGACCAGGATTCCAGCCTCATCTCATCTGTGTGGTTTTGGGCAAATTATTTGCCCTCCGTGAGCCTCGTTCTTCTCATCTGGTAAAATGGGCGTAATGATAGTACATTATTTACAGGGTGGGAAGGGAATTAGCTGAGATCATATATGTAAATAACATCAAAACCACAGTGCTAGGAATATAGTAACTATTATGACAGTTGCTAAGAGATTAAAGAGAAATAACCACGGTACAAGGGAAAATACTTTTATAATTACCTGGATGATGATGCCCTTAGACACGGTGGCTACAGCCTCCCAGTGATTTCTCATTGTTCTAGAATAAAGACGCGTGTCGCCTACTGGCTTTATCCCCTGTCTGTGTTTTTCCTGCTTTCTCTCCACTTCACCTACCCTGCTTTGTGTATACTCTGCCCAGGAGGTTCCATTCCCAAACCTACAGGTCACAGGTGAAACACCATTCTCTAGGCAAAGCCTTCCCTGACTCCCAGATGTGGCCAGGTTCATGCTCCCCGCTGCACACGCTCATGGTTATTTTGGTTAGTGTCTGTCACCCATCCATTAAGTCAGGGGCCATATCTTTTTTACTTGTCACAGTATCTCCATCATTTATTATGGTTCCAATAACAAGAAACCAATACTTTTTTTTCCTCCATTTTTTGTAAAGATGAGTTCTCACTATGCTGCCCAGGCTGGTCTCAATATCTCCTGACCTCAAGGAATCCTCCCACCTCAGCCTTCCAATGTGCTGGGATGGCAGACATGAGCCACCGTGCCCAGCCAGAAACCAATAAATATGAACAAGGTGAATAAATCAACACAAATGCAGCCCAGGATTGAACTCTTAGAAAGGGAGAAGCCAGAACCTGTGCCTGTAGCTCAGAGAGCACAATTTTCCAGGGCCCCTCTGCTTTCTCAGAGTCTAAGTTGCAGACTCGGAGAGCCCATTTCTCTGCCTGGACAGCAGTGTAACCGATATGTCACACTGTCACGAGCTGGAGGGCTGATTAAGAGCTTATGTAAATGTTGAAACTTTTGGCAGCCTTCATCCCCCTCTGATTTGGGCATGACTCAAAGCAGGGGAATTTTTCAAGAGAGAGAGCTTTCAGAGAAAACCCACACCCAATGGTGGAAGCCTTGAAAGTGTGGAGCACAGAGGAACGTTCCCCAGCGAGGGATTAGGGGACTCTGAGCAGGTTTTCAAAGGCATATGGAGACAAGATGTCAGTGTGAGCTTGTTTCCCTGAAAGAATCTGAAATGCTTTTAACCAACAAGTTTCCAAGAGGCTTTCAAGTGAAGAGGGTGATGTCGTAGGTTTATAAATAAATGGATGTTTGTGGTGACTTCTCTGTGGTTCATGTAACAGGGGGATCTTTCGGGAGAGGAGATTAGGTCTTGCATCAACAGCTTAATTGCTTCTTCTGCTTCTTGGTTCAGTGAGCAGGAGGAGAGAGTGCCCAGCTGAGGAATCGAGAGGCCTTTTTTTCTTTTGAATGTGCAGATTTGTTTAAACCTACATGTGCAGATTGGTTACAGGGGTATGGTGTGTGACGGTGAGGTTTGGGCTTCTATTGAATCCATCACTCAAATGGACATGGTACCCAACATGTAAGTTTTCAGTCCTCCTCTCCCCTCCCCCTCCTCCCCTCCCCTAGAGTTTTCGGTGTCTATTGTTCCCATCCTTCTGCCCATGTGTACCCACTGCTTAGTGCCCACTTGTAAGTGAGAACATGTGGCATTTGGTTTTCTGTTTCTGTGCTAATTCACTTACAGTAATGGTTTCTGGCTGCATCCATGCTGCTGCAAAGGACATGATTTTGTTCTTTTTTGTGGCTGCGTAGTATTCCATGGTATATACGTATCACATTTAAAAAATCCAGTCCACCGTTGATGGGCTTCTAGTTTGGTTCCATGACTTTGCTATTGTGAATCGTGCTGTGATAAACATATGATTGCAAGCGTCTTTTTGGGTAGAATGAAGGAGACTGTTTTTCTTTTTGCTGTAAATCCTGGCCTTCCCTCTGATGAGCAGTGTGACCATGGGTAAGATAACTATTCTCTGCCTCGGTTACCTTGTCTGCCCAACGAGATTGAAGTTACCTTGTCAAATTGTTAGAAAACTGACTTGTAATACTCATAGCTAAAACTAATTGAGTTCTTTGTATGTACCAGTGAGGGAGGAACTCTGCTGATCTTCACCACAACCCGAGATAGATTTTTCTGCTATTGTCTCCACTTTACAGGAGAAGAAGCCGCTGCACAGAAATCTTAACATCTTGCCAAAGGTCATGCAGTTGGTGAGCGGCGGAGCCAGGATTTGAACTGAGGCTACCTGGCTCTGGGGCCATATTGAACAACCGTGCTGTATTCTACTGCCTTTCCTAGGTGGAGGGGTTGTGAGGGAAGGGCCTTAAGAAGAATAAAGCCTGATTGCTGGCTGGGTGGGCAGTGGGAAGGAGAAGGGGGAGTGTCTACCCCGGGGAGACAGTGTGTCTCTCTGGTAACTGTCCTCTCCGGAAGGTGAACCTTACATTTTTCTTTTTTTTTTGAGTTGGAGTCTCACATCATCGCCCAGGCTGGAGTGTAGTGGCACGCTCATCGCCACCCCAGCATCGACCTGCTGGGCTCCTGTGATCCTTCCGCCTCAGCCTTCCAAGTAGCCAGAACTACAGGGGCATGCTACTGCGCCCAGCTAATTTTTTGATTTATGGTAGAGACGAGGTCTTGCCAAGTTGCCCGGGCAGGTCTCAAACCTGCCGGCTCAGGCAATCCACTCGCCTCGGCCTCCCAAAGTGCTGGGATTACAGACTGAGCCACTGAGCCCGGCTGAGCTTTACATTTTTATGACTAGAATTGGGGCATGAGGGTTCTGAGAACCCTGGACTTGGAGGCCAATATGGGCTTAAATCTAGGTTTGGTTGCTTAATGTATACCTTTTGTAGTAAATCACTAATCGGTCTGAGTTTCACAGCTCACCTTAAAGACGGAGCTGTTGGGCTACAGGGTGTTACATGGGTCACATGAGGAGGTGTCTGGCATTTGATGCTCAAGTTCCTTCCCTCCCCTTTTGACATGGTCCCAAGAAAATGAATTTATCTGGTGTGAATCACATCTTGAAACTTGGTTAGGAGATGTTTATTTTCTGGGTTCTTCAGTTAAGCTGCATTTTGTGTTGACAGTGTTTTTCAGGTCAGGGTAATGGACCTTCCTTGGGGTTCACATCTACACCCATCCTTGTCTACCAATGAACACTTTTTCGGTCCTTCGGTCTGAGGCAGATGACCATTTCCTATGAGATTTTAGCCTCATTGGGGGTCAGGTCCCAGCCCCATCCCAACGATGAGCTGGAAATTAACATGAAACATGAGGCCACTGGGCTCTATATACTCTTCCTGGGCACCATTTTCATGCCAGGTTTCTGAACACAGAGGGTTTGGTTGTTCAACCTGGAAGCCAGCTGGCTGGTTGACTGTGGTCTCAGGTAGGAAACTCAAGGACCTGACAAGAACTTCCTATTAAGGACACGGTGAGCCGAGAGAATCAGCAGAGAAACCCATGCCAGGATCCAGGAGGACTGCTTGGGGTCATACTCCAGAGAGTCCAGACGCAAAGTCCAGCAAGATCAGGAGGGACGGGGAAGGCAGATACAATCTTAAAAGCTGGATTGGATCTGGAAAAGGTCATGATCCATGTCCTGGAAAAGCCCAGGTAGACACATATGACCTGGATTCATGGAAGAGAAGGCACACGGCGTGTGAGAGTGCCAGGAATTTCAAGTCAGGTGGTGTATTAGGCATTGAAAGACAGCCAGATAAAACCTGGCATGCTCTGGCCACTGGTGCACAGACTGGTGCAAACATTTGAGCAGAAGGGTTACATTATGACAGGAAGGAAAATTGACTTTGGCTTTTAGTCCCTACGTAACTCGTGATAATCATAGTTGCATATACTGAATACTTTCTACGGGCCACAAACTATAAGCATGTAACCTCCTAAATCCTCATAGCAAGCCCATAATATTAGGACCTTTTTTTTAACTTAGAGATGAGAAATTGGGGTTCAGGAATATGGAATGATTAATGGAAGGGCTGGACTCATTATGTCTGACTCTTTATTTTCCTCTCTTATCATTTCTGCTCGTCTCCGAAGCTTTCTAGACATATGTTCCTTCTTTTCCCCTGGTGAAGTCCTGAAAGGCTCTTGTGGTCTGACTGATAACCAGAATGTTTTGCTGGCTGTTGTCTTCTCTTCCGCCTGGGGGTTCTTAAAGGTAGTAGCTGGTGTGCCTCTTCTCCTTCTCCCAACTTGGGCCACCTGCCCCCGAGGAAGGCTTTCCACACCAGTGTGATTATTTCAAGGAGAAGTTCGTTTCTTGAGGTTAGGCGAGAGGACCCTTGAGTTGCACCAGGCAGGATCCCTGACAAAAGGGGCCCACCCATGGACAAAGGATGGCATTTTGGGACAGAACCTTGAGACTTTAGCTTTCTTCTTCCACTGAATGATATCTCTGCACATGGAGAATTCATCCCCTTTGACACTCATCTACCCATGTTTCAACCACATTGATCCCAGGGCTCTGGAGGAAGCTGTCTGTCCCAGTGTTCTCCTCAACACGTTACTCAAGGTCTCGTGGGTTGTCATATAAACAGAGCATCCCAGGCTTTACTCTAATGGCCCCCTAGAGATGGAATATCATATTTTCTTTCATTGGACAGAAAAGTATAAGACTTGGCCCATACCCTCAAGGTATTGATATTGTTGTCCCCACAGAATGATAGAGCATCAGAAACATACCTCTAGTCAGTCTGTCCCAATTATCTCTATGAAGTTTAGGCCACATCTAGGGGTCTGAAGGCCAGTTTTGCGATTTGCTCAGTTGTAGAAGGTGGTCCCTTCCCTCTAACTCATTCACTCGTTATATATTACTTGAGGCGCTTATTATATATCAGAGATTGCTCTTGACACTGGTGACATGAGACAGACCTGGCTTTCACAGACCTTGTAATCCCATAAGATTAATTACCAGTGTGTTCAATGCTTCCATTAAGGAAGCAGCAGGTATAACAGGGACTCATAAACGGAGCACCACTTAAAGAGATCAGGAAGGACTTCTTGCAAGAAGTAACAACCAAACTATGTCCACACTGGCAAGGAGTTGGTAAGGAGTGATGCTTCTCATGAACGGTGCCATCAAGGTGTAGGACTTTCTTTCCTCCAAAGGAGATGGTCATATTCACTGTATGCACTGGGACTGAGCAGAAATTTAAAACAAAAGTGAAAAAGTGAATTAAAAACTCATGTTTAAAATTTTTTTTTTTTTAAAGTCCTTTTCTTCCATCTCCCTGCCCATCGACACTAGGCAGACCCACCTGGGCATGGTCCAGTTCTTTGAACCCTGATTGACACTGACAAACAAAAGGGTGTTAAAAGAGGGGGTCGCCAAGAGGTGGAGAGACTTGAACCCTTATCATGCAAGGAATGGATTGTATTTCAAAGGGTACACAGTAAGGCAGAGGCACAGCAGAGGAAGACTCCCTTCTCTGGGTTACAGTCGGCCTCCATCTTCCTCCTCCTCTTCACAAACACTCAAATTGAAATGCTCTACGTGATGACTCAGAGTCATTAATGACATGACCACTTGTGCAGCCCAGAGATTATACAGCCAAGAGGCAAGAGTCTGTTCTATTGAAGTGGAGCTGGGTGGGAAGCACTCTCCCCAGAGACCAGGGCAGGGTATGACTTGCCAGGGGAGAGTTTGCAGAATGTTTAGACTGTGACTCATGAAGGTCTTACACGAATAAATAGCTCTCTTTCTGCTGTGACTGTTGACAGCGCTGGTGACAACTTACCTTTGCAGTTGCCAAGGAGAATCTGACTCTGATTTTTGACAAGTTCAACTTTCCTAACCGGCCAAGCCCTCCAGAAGGACCACCATGAACAAAGGCCTGGCCACACGCTAAGTGCAATGAAGCAATAGGTGATATTTGAAGGCATGAAATCAGAAGAGCAAACATCTCCCAGCCAAGGAAGAGTCATCATTGGGAAGGGAGGGTGGAAGGAAGAAAGTTTTCCACTTCCAGGACTGGGAAAATGTTATCTTGCATCTTCATGTGGCTAGTTGATCACAGATTACCACTTTGTTAATAGTCTGAGAGCTTCATAATGCTGGTGCAAAGAAAGGCAGTCCTTTTTCTGGAAACGTCTATATAATCTGGGATGTATTTGGCTGTAAATAACAGAACACTGACTGATAGTGGCCTAAGCCATAAATATGTTTATCTCACATAACAGGAAGTCTGGAGGTAAGTAGTCTAAAGTGACAACAGCAGTTAGACTACATCATTGAGTTGCCAGACACTTTAGCATCTCCATACTCATGTAGGTCATTGATTCTTACGTTGGTTGTCTCATGACTTCAAGATGGCTGCCCCATCTCTAGATATCACAAAGGGATTCAAAGGTGGAAAGATGGCAGGCAGTGGGACTATGGCGTGAAAAAGGATCTTTTTTCTGGAATGACTATATCATTTGTCCATAAAATAACAACTGTATTCTAGAAGACCTCCCAGCTGACTCATTCTTACATTTAATTGACCTGAATACAATTGATCAGAATGGGGTCACATGGCTACCCTTTGCTGCAAGGGAGTGTCTAGCAGGTACTAATGGAATCGCCATGCCTGATTTAACATCCCCACCCCCAAGGGCTGGGCACCTTTCTGCGTAAACGAAACTAAAGTTCTGTTGGCAAGAAAGAAGGTTATTGGGGATGAGGATGGTTTCTGCCACATGCCCTTGATATTCTATTATGCAGACACGTTATTGATACAAAATAAAAACCAGGAACAGAGGTGTGAATTTGCAAGATTTTCGAGGCAGGAAGGTCTTTAGAAACGTGATGTGTTCCAAAGACTGTCAGTATGACTGACTTGCAGAAAAAAATAACATATCACCTAGTATGCCTCTTGTGGTTCTCATCATTCAAGATCCAGTTCTATTTCTCTTGTTTGTGAACCTTCCCACCCCTTCAGGAAGAGCTAGCCTGCCCGTTCTCCTTGATCCCATTGTACTTTGCACATATCTTGAGTACCCAAGTCATCACCTTGAATTCAGAATCATCAGATATTTTGTTCCTCTTCTGTCCTGGCCCCATGCTTCATGTTTAATGGTGAACAAGTCTATGAATATCTACCCCTAAAGTCCAGGGAAGCTGAAAGGCCAAAGAAAGGCTGACATATAGTTTCTTAGAAAGAAACACTTAATAGGGACTTATGAACAGAAGTTATAACTGTGTCTTGGGCGGTAGTGAGACAAGATGGTTCCAGTGTCATCCCCCAGACCCAGGGTGTGTACATCATAGATAAGGAGTGATTCAGAATGGATGTGCAGGACAATTGAAGTACAAACATCACAGTTGTTTGACTGAATGATTTCCAGCAAGTACATGCTTTCACACAAGAAGCAATAGATAAACTGGAAATCTGCCGGGCTCGGTAGCTCAGCCTGTAATCCCGCGCCTTGGGAGGCTGAGGTGAGTGGATTGCCTGAGCCCGCGGGTTTGAGACCCGCCTGGGCAGGCGAAACCTCATCTCTACGATAAATCAAAAAAATTAGCCGGGCGTGGTAGTGCACGCTTGTAGTTCTGGCTACTCGGAAGGCTGAGGTGGAAGGATCGCCGGAGCCCAGCAGGTCGAGGCTGCGGTGGCCGGAAGCGG
>CAUYQG010010414.1:0-28333 GCA_963574415.1 Tarsius wallacei
GGCATCAAAAGGTGCAGAGATACATACATTGAAAAATCAAGGGAGAAAGAAAAAATACATGGTTACATAAAGAAGTTTTTCCAGGAGGTTGTGGTCAACTGTTTGATATACCACAGAGGTCAAATTAAAAAGAAGAGAAAAAAGAACTGAAAACCATATACTCTCACTCCTAAGTGGATCCTGAACATTTATCACATAAAGAGAGGGATTGAGCTAGGCTCGGTGGCTCAGCCTGTAATCCCGCGCCTTGGGAGGCTGAGGTGAGTGGATTGCCCGTGCCTGCGGGTTCGAGACCCGCCTGGGCAGGCAAAATCTCATCTCTACAATAAATCAAAAAACCAGCTGGGCGTGGTAGCGCGCGCCTGTAGTTCCGGCTACTCGGAAGGCTGAGGCGGAAGGATCGCCGGAGCCCAGCAGGTTGAGGCTGCGGTGGCCGGGAGCGGCCACTGCACTCCAGTCTGGGCGACCGAGTGAGACTCCAACTCAAAAAAAAAAAAAAAGAGAGAGAGGGATTGGCAGTAGTAAGACACTGCCAGGGCAGTTGACCAAATGACATCACTTAGGGTACCTGATCCTAAACCAGGGAAAATGAGGACCAGTGGGAGGCCCAAACTTCACAATTTGTACCTCACACCTTTAAAATGAAATAAAGGGGGAAAAAAAGAGAAGAGATGTCTGAAAATTAAGTACTGAGCATGGGCAGGGGAGTTTGAAATTTCTTCTTCACATTTTCAAATCTGCATCTCTGAGATGGAGTGTGTTTTTCTCAAGTTCCTTTTTTCAGTGTTCAAATTCAGTCCTTCTTCCTTGAGAAATTTTCCCCTACTCACCCCTGTGGGCCTCAGAAAATTTAAGGGCATGATTTTGGGTATAAACACTATTTTTAAGTCCAATCTCTCCTCAGGCCAGGTTTTCATCAGTGTATATCCTGGGAGAGGAAATGTTAAAAATTGTGGTCACTTCGAATTTGTGATTTTTTAATATAAATTAAAAATTAATATAAACTATCTTAAAATTAGATTATTTTAATTCTGCATCTTACATCTCAAGTTTTTAAGATTTTTGAATTGCATTTGGAGACAGGAGGGATTAATCAATCTAAATCCGCACATCATGTTGTTTCTTGCTTATAGTTGTTTATTGCCCACCATATTTAAAAGTTTTTTTTTTTCCTGGAAAATGATGAGAAAGGTGGTCTTTACAGTATTTCTCGCTCTAACATTACTTGATTTTTAATTTTATCCATACAATGTTTATGAATTTCATCCTTATTGTTTAAATATACCTTGATCTAATCTGCCTTATTCCGTTTGTGTTGCTATAAAGAAATACCTGATATTCCATTGTGTATATGTACCACATTTTCTCACTCATAAGCAGACCTTGAACAGTTATAATACTGTGGGAAGGCGTTTGGCAGTAATGGGAAACTTTCGGGGGAGGCGACGGGATTGACAATTGAGAGAAACTGCTAGAGGAGGGAGGGCCACATCTCATCAATAAAGTTACCTGCATAACTTTGTTTGTGTACCTAACTCTGAATTGTACCCCACATCTTTATAATAAAAAAATAATAATTTTTAAAAGACTGTTTTTGAATTAGAATTTTTGTGTATCATTTAAAGTTTATTTTAAAAAATAAAACATATTTAAAAGGTAAAAAAAGAAAAGAAAAGAAAAGAAATACCTGAGCGTGGTAATTTATAAAAGAAAGCAATTTATTTGGTTCATGGCTCTGCAGGCTGTATGGGAAACATAATGCTAGCATCTGCTTCTGGTGAAGGCTTCAGGCTACTTCCACTCATGGCAGAAGATGAAGTGAAGTCAGCATGTGCAGAGGCTACATGGTGAGAAAGGAAGCAAAAGAGAGAAGAGGAGAAGGTGCCAAGTTCTATCCAACAGCTCTCGTGGAAACTAATGGAGCAAGAACTCACTCATTACTGAGAAGACAGAACCTAGCCATTCACGAGAGATCCGCCCCTATGACCCCGCCCCTATGACCAAAACTCGTGCCATTAGGCCCCAGCTCCAACACTGGGGACGACATTTCAGTGTGAGATTTGGAGGAAACAAACAAACCACATGCAAACTATAACATAGTCACATATATAAATAAAACTAACAATTCAAATAGAGAATTTTATGTTCATGTTAAACCCTAATCAACTATTATGGACTGATTTTTTTTTTCACAGTGTAGTAACCACAAATGTAAGTGGAGCCATTTACTAATGAGAAAATTAGGTAACCTGCTTGCTTCTCTGTATTCATTCCCTAATATTCTATACTCTGCTCTTTGTTCCAGAAGTCTAATGGACACAAACTGTGCTAATGGGCTGCTTTGCTCTCTATCTTCTAGTCTGTTGGGTTCAGCCAATGGTCAGCACAAGCAGGAATTGGAGGAAGAGAAAATAGTGTGATTGAGGAGTTTCTTCCTTTTGTTCATTTCTTTAGGATGTCTATAGGGTGGTTAAGTTCCTAAACTGAACATCACAGTTCCTGTATGGCTTCCTCTAGTCAGCCTCTTACTTGCCTCTGGTGATGTCTCTCTTCTCGCATCTTTTCATATAGGTTTAGTAGCCTGTTACTGTTACTAGTTATAGGGTACTGCACTGTTCACTGTGAATTTCTTCCACTGTGGTGCCCTTGCCCATAGCTTACATAAAAGGTTACTTTTAAATACTCTCTTCAAATGACCCAATTTGGGTTTTTACTATATTGACACATTACAGAATGTAGTCAAGTGCCCAATTTTAAGAAGAAACACTTCAGAAAAGTAACAGATTAATTTAGTAAACTGTGATTATTGCTTGATCTTTTTAAAAAGTACTTATGAGTTCTATGTGTCAAGAACTTTCAGGTGAACCAAAGGATTATGGAATATCTGTTCTCAAAGAGTTTACTACAGCTGTAATAATTCTTGTCCAGAAGTTTAGTAACATTAGCAAATTTAAATGTTACTATCTTTTTACACAAAATTAATAAAATACAGAATTTCCCCCAGTTTATAAGTAATGAGTTCTAAATATGGTACCAGCCTGTAGTTTTGAAATATTTTTGTTTTCTTTTAGCTGTTTTTGTCAACAAGCTTCTCTTTTTAGATTTACTATTTTAGGCTTACTAATTGTATGACAAGTTAAGAAATACTAACTACAATAGCAAATAGATATAAAGCTGTTTAATATCTAATATACAGTAGGATATTTTTTTCATATAACAGTACTCTGAGGTAAACAAGCTAACTAGGCAGCCCTGTGCCATTTATTATTTTATTTATTCTTTTTTTGATTCGGAGTCTCACTGTGTCTCCCAGGCTCTGGAGTGTGATAGCACGCTCAAGGCCACCACAGCCTCGACCTTCTGGGCTCAGGTGATCCTTCCACCTCAGCCTTCCAAGATACTGGAACCACAGACATGTGCCACCATGCCCTGCTAATTTTTTTTCTTTTTTATTGTGGAGACGCAGTCTCACCATGTTGCTCAGGCTGGTCTCGAACCCATGAGCTCAAGCAATCTTCTTGTCTTTGCCTCCCAAAATGCTGGGATTACAGGCTTGAGCTACCGTACCAGCCTCTATTTTTAACTCATGGCTTCAATGTTTATTCAGGAGGTTATCTTCAATTTAGTCATCCAGTAAGGCAACGGGACTTGGAGGAAGTTTTTATATGCCATTCATGAAATTGTTGCATGACACTTCTGCACATATTTCAATGACAGGCAAGCATTCAGTAGTCACATGGGGGCTCCTGACCTCAGTGGGAACTAGAAATTGTAGTCTAGCTGCTTTCACAAAGGAGGAGAGAATTTGGATTTTAGTAGCCTAGCAGTCACTTTAGTATTGTATATTCCATAAATACATAAGTATATTTGTATGTCACTTATAGATGTGTAATTATTCAAGTCAACAGAGATACAGATGTAAATGTAGAATATGTACATTTATGTTTATATGGGCCAATTCTCACTATGTGTATTGTGACCAATGTAACCAATCAGAAAAAAGGCTGCCATATTTCCCTTTTCCTTAATTATTTATCTGTTTAAGAAGATTGTACACTGTAATGTTATTATGAATCCAACTACTGATGAAACTAGAAGTAGTAGACATAGTACTACATCCAGATCTCAGGACTTTGGGAAGGCTTATGGAAATTTTACATGCCTACCTTGAGTAGAGTTCAAAATAATAGAGCAATTATGCCATATTTCTTGAGACTTTCACCCTTTAGGATTTCTCGATTATAACATCAACTTCCTGTTCTAAGTTACCTGTAGTATGGTCATGCTTTATCTGAGAGTAAAGAGGAATGATTTCCTTAAATATAGGAATGTGTTGTGATAATGTATTGGAGAAGTGAACCAGCCCACAGGAAAGCCTTGTCATCAAGCTCTTCAAGGCCTCTACAGTTGCTCGGAGCATGGTCATATTGTCTAAAAGACCGCTAGGATGGCTAAATCATAGAAAGGAGAGCTGTATTGGTGATACCAATTGGCAAACCGGGAAGGGACAGTCTCTGGCATATGCTATAGGTGCTCTGTCTTAGAATATGGCAAGGACAGGTTGCATTTTATACCTTACAGAACCTGCATCACACAACAAAATCCCACATATTTACCAGGTTTGGAAGAAAAGCTATATACATTCATGACGGAAGTTGAGCACATATGCAATAGGTAGACATACAGATAACATACGCCCCATGTTGACTTTGGGGCAGGGTTTTAGTATTAAAATGAGGTGGAATTTGACTCTTTACATCAAAAGGTGAGCTGCAGAACACAAAGACAACTTGTGTGCAGACTCTAAAAGCTGGCTGAAATTGACTTATGGTTTGCAGTTGCTTAACAGGGAAGAGTGTTTGTAAGGCTATCCTTCGTCCAGTCTGAGTTGTAGTAATCTGGGTTGTAAATCAGAGTCAGGAAGGGTCAGGAAATTTGCCTGGTGATTCTCATTGTCAGGGAGTTTGAAAGGTGCCATGCTAACAAAGCCTTGAACCCTTGACCCAAAGGTAGCTTATGTTTCCTTAATGTTGAGGTTTGTCTTTGTTGATAAAAGGACATCTATTTTGGTCTCTCACATCACAGCAGCAGGATCCTACTATCTCCTCAGAGGCAGGCATATTCTGCAGTAAAACCTGAAATATTTGGCCACCAGTAAGATTCCAGCATTAGTCAACCAGAATGAAAACTTCTGGCCTTAACACATTAGTTTCTGGAAGTAGGAGAGTAGCCAGGACAGCTAGTGGTGACAGATGAAAGCATAGGTACCTCACAGAGGGGACTATTTAACAGTCATTTTGAAGTCATTTCGAAATTTAAATAACCATATGGTCATACCGTTGGGTTCCTGCTGTGGAACAACCCTGCATGAATGACTTGAATATTCTTGAGATGTTGCTTTTCTCTATTTTAGGATATTTTGTATACACAGCTTCCATCACCTCAGGGCTCTCATGATTTTTTCTGATGTCCTTTACATATGTTTCTGCATATCTTTGGTCCAAGCTCCCTGAAGAGGAAAATTAGATTTGTGTGATTAGTCTAAATCAATATAGAATGTATATTTTGACAGAGTTTCATGTCGCCTAAAGTTATCTGCCTTCTATTTTAAGGATCAATCCCCTCATTGTCTGCTGTGACTCAGGCAGTAGCGTTGCATGACTTAAAGCAAAGTATACTATGTGTAAGTAATCTCTAGTGGCCACTCATTTTAATAGAGGGATAAACATATCAGGCACTGTATCTGAGACTTTTCCCCAGATCAAACATGCGCCTGTGCTATGTAGAGCTAATAAATCTTACATTGTTATACGACTATTTATTATTTTCTTATGAAACATCTGCTAGCAAAATATATAATATTCAGGGATTTCAGCACAAAGCATTTTTTAAGTGACTTCAAATTTTTTTTCTTCTAAATTATTCCCATAACCACTGCTGGTCAGAAATGACTTTGGAGAGAAAAAAAAAATCAAGAATGTCACCTTCATAATGCTAAGCATGAAATTCTGTTAACCATTTTTACATTAATTACTAACTTGGGAATCAACTGAAAAAAAAATTTACTGTGAATATAACCCATTACCATTGCTTTTTATGCAATAAAGTCAGATTTATCTTTGTCTACAGTATGCAACATTATTGAAAAGTGAACAGACAAGAAGGCATTAAAACAAATCCCAAAGGGTCAGTGAAAAGGATTTATAGTTTATGGCTTCATGCCTACATTTTCAGACTGTCACTAATGTTGCAATTACACTCTAATGACCTTTCACTAAGTGGAAGCCAAAAATATAATTCAGTTTTGTATAAATTAAAACAAATGAAATGGCTTTCAATTTAGCACTGTTGACATCTTTCTTCAGAGAATAATTTTACGGTAAAAATATTGAGATTATTTAGGGGAAAAAGTATACTCAAACTTAATTTGCCATCTATCAGATTGCAAAAGCCATAAATTTCAAGTAGAAAGATCTATGTAAGACTTGCTCAAGAAAATTTAACAGTATCTCAAAGATGAGAGTTGTGAGATTTATTTTTCTGTTATTTGGCATTTTATGTTTAGAGACAAACATCTTTAAAGTAACGTATTCATATTTGTGTGTCTATATATATAGTCCCCCTATAAAAAAACAAAAATATAATTCTCTTAACTTTGCCAATTAATGTTCATATTATGTTTTTATAACCCAAATACTTAGATTTTATCGTGATCCTAATAAGAAATGATGGCTTGGAGTTTTCCAGAAGAATATTATCATCTTGATAGTACTCTCTGGAACCCAGAAGCCTCTGAAAATACATAAGTTGCATGATGAAGATATTTCAATTTTTTGCCATTTTTTATTAAATATATGAAGTTATGAGCCTTTAATTCTTTACCTTATGATGAGCCTAGTTACTTAAATATCTTCCCCCCCATATATTTTTTTTTTCAGAGATGTGCTACCAAAGAGTTGTTTTCACTCTTCTTATAAACTCCTCATTTAGTTTCTTAATTTCTAGGCTGCTCTCTCTTCTGACAGCTCCATGAACAACTGTCTTTTCTTCCAAAACTTGATTCTCTGAAGGTTGCTCACATTCCTCTAGGGTCTCAGATGTTTGTTTTTCATTCTATTTAAAGATAATTGCATATACAAGAAAAATTTTACCAATAGCATGCTTCTATGGATTTTCCTATGAAAATTTTTTACATTTTGGTATATATTCTTGCTTCTAAGTTTCCACATAACTGCTTAACAAAATAATATATTGTGTAATATTACCTCCATTAAGCTTAATTATGAAATAGATTCACTTGCAGAAAAAATGCCTATTTGTTTAACAAAACACTCCACTCAACAACCACAGAATATACATTCTACTCATCACCACATGGAATGTACTCCAAGATTGACCACATCCTTAGCCATAAGTCAAGCATAAACAAATGTCATAAGATCAAAATACCACACCTTCTCAGACCACAGTGAAATACAAATAAATATCAACACCAGCAAAATTCTCAAAAACCCACAAAGACGTGGACACTAAACAGCATGATGCTGAACAACTCCTAAGTCAATGCAGAAATCAAAACAGAAATTAAAAATCTCCTGGAAACACATAAAAATAAAGACACATCTTTCCAAAACCTCTGGGATACCATGAAAACAATACTAAGAGGGGAATTTATATCTCTACAAGCACACATCAAGAAAAGAGAAAGATCACATGTTAATAGCCTGGCAAATCACCTAAGATAGCTGAAAACACAAAATGACCAAAACCCTAACTTCAGCAGAATAATCCAGATCACCAAAGTAAAAGCCCAAATACGGGGCATAGAAGACAAAAAATACCATAGAAAAAAATCAATGGAACAAAAAGCTAATTCTTTGAAAGGATAAAAAAGATAGATGAACCTCTATCCAGAATGACCAAGATAAAGAGAGAAAAAGCCAAAATAAACACAATCAGAAATGCAAAAGATTAAGTCACAACTAACCCAAAAGATATATGAAGGATTATCAGTGATTGCTATGCACACCGTATGGAAACAAACTTGATAATCTACATGAAAAGGAGAACTTTCTGACATCACACAATATCCTAAGGTTGAAACAAGAATAAATTCAGATCCTAAGTAGACCAATAATAACCCAGAAAATTGACTTCATCATAAGAAAACTACCTTTAAAAAAAGCCCAGTATCAGACAGCTTTCCAGCAGAAGTCTACAAAACATACAAGGAGGAGCTGATACCAATCCTATTGGAAGTATTTCAGGCAATTGAGAAAGATAGAACTCTTCCCAAATTATTTTATAATGCTAACATCATACTGATATGCAAACTGAGTAAAGATTCAACAAAGAAAGAAACCTACAGGCCAATATCCCTGATGAACACAGATGCAAAACTACTCAATAAAATTCTAGTAAATAAGATCAAACAACACATCTCAAAAATCATCCAACATGACCAAGTAGGCTTCATCCTCAGGACACAAAGCTGGTTCAACATTCACAAGACCATAAATATAATTAAATACATAAGCAGATGTAAAACAAGAAACACATAATTATATCATTAGACGCAGAAGCAACTTTTGATGAAATTCAGCATCCCTCTTGATAAAAACCCTTGAGGACCTAAGCATAGAAAGGAACATACCTCAAAATAGTCAGAACCATCTATGATAACAGTCAACATGTTGCTAAACAGATAGAAATTGGAAGCATTTTCCCTGAAAACTGGAACAAGACAAGATGCCCAACTCTTCATCTCTGCTGTTCAACATAGTGTTGAAAGTCCTAGCTGTAGCAATCAGTCAAGAGAAGGAAAACAGGGGTATTCATATAGGAAAAAAGGGAGTTAAGTTATTCCTCTCTGCTGATGATATGATCCTATACATTGAAAATCCAAGAGAATCTGTCAAAAACCTTTCACTGATAAAGAACTGTGGCAACATTTCAGGGCACAACATCAACATGCAAAAGACAGCCGCATTCTTATACACCTGCAACAAATGGGCAGAGAACCACATAAAAAGCACAATTATATTCACAATAGCCACAAAAAAAGAAAAGAAAAGAAAAGAAATACCTTGGCATCTTCCTAACAAGAGAGGTGAAAGAACTTTACATTGAAAATTACAAAACACTGCTCAAAGAAATCAAAGAAGACACAAACAAATGGAAAAATATTTCATGCTCATGGATTGGAAGAATCAACATTATTAATATGTCCATTCTACCAAAGACAATCTGCAGATTAAATGAAATATACATTAAACTGCCAACATACCTGGAAATGACAATACAGAAATTCACATGGAAACATAAAATACCACAAATAGCCAAAATAATCCTTAGCAAAAGAAACAAAGTGAGAGGTACTACACTTCCTGATTTTTTATAAGGCTACAATAATCAAAACAGCCTGGAATTGGTACAAGAACAGGCAGATAGACAAATGAAACAAGAAGAGATTCTGGAATCAAAACCTCAATTTCTCAATCAACTCATCTTTGACAGTGTTTCCACCAACAACCACTGGGAAAAGGAGAACCCTTTCAGTAAATGGTGCTGGGAAAACTGGCTGACCACATGCAAAAGAATGAAACGGGACACCTACCTATCATCATACATAAAAATCAACTCTAAGTGGATCAAAGACATAAATGTAAAACCTCAAACTATAAAAATCTTAGAAAACCCAGGAGATGCCCTTAAGGAAATTGGATTAGGCAGTCAATTTTTGATCAAAATCCCAAGTGACCATGCCACAAGAGACAAGACAGACAAGTGGGCCTCATCAAACTGAAAAGCTTCTGCAAAGCAAAACAAACCATCAAGAGACTGGAGAGACAGCACACAGAACGGGAAAAAATATTTGCCAACTGTATATCTGACAAAGATTTAACATCCAGGATCTACAAGGAACTCAAACATGCTGAAAGGAAAAAACAAACAGCCCTAATAAAAAGTGGGCAAAAGATATGAATAGACACTTCTCAAAAGAAGATATACAAGGAGCCAACAGATACATGACAAAATGCTCAGTCTCTCTAATCATCAAAGAAATGCAAATTAAAACCACACCGAGATACCACCTAATTCCAATCAGGATGACATTCATCAATAACTCAAAAAGCAACAGATGCTGGAGAGGATGCAGGGAAAAGAGAACATTCCTACACTGTTGATGGGATTGTAAACTAGTACAACCTCTGTGGAAATCAGTGTGGCAATTCCTAAAAGATCTAAAAATAGACCTTCAATATGACCCAGCAATCCTTCTTTTGGAAATATAACCAGAGGAACTCAAATCAGTCTATAAAAAAGATACCTGCACATGTATGTTTATTGCAGCATTATTCACAATAACAAAAACATGAAACCAATCATACTGCCCATTGAAAGCAGACTGCTAAAGAACAATATGGTACATATACATGATAAAATACTATACAGCCATAAAGAAGGACAAAATTATGGATTTTGCAGCAACTTGTATGGTTTAGAGTCTATAATACTCAGTGATCTATCACAGAAACAAAGAACTGAGTATCACATTGTTCTCACTCATAAGCAGACCCTGTACATTTATCATAATACTGTAAGAAAGGGATTGGCAGTAGCAGGCCAGAGGAGGGAGGGGGCTACATAACATTAATAAGGGTATCTGATCTTAAACCAGGTGAAGTGGGGACCAAAGGGAGGCCCAATCTTTACCTGTACGATGATCACTTAACTACATAATCCTGAATTGTGCCCCACATCTTAAGTCAATAAAAAAATTTAAAATATATACATATTTTGAGATCAACGACAAACAGTAAGAACAGTAAGCGCAGAACGCGAGAAAACTTTGTTAAGTGTCCCCGCTTAACCCTTGGTCATTTGTCATGTGTCAAAACTTTCATCACCCGTGAACACCTGGAATTGGTACATCATTGTAACAAGGAAAATATAGTAATAAAGTGCATCAAGACCAGTGACATAATTTCCTGGTGAACTGTCCGTTATAATAAGAAAAAGAAAGAAAACCTTAATTTTTTTTCTGTACTAATCCATGTGTTTTGTAATACCTCTGTAAAAAAAAAAAATAATTATTTTCAGTGTCCCAAATAAGAAAGAAAAGATTACCAAAAAAAGCCAATTTTCTTAGAAATAAAAGAGAGAAGCATGTCAATTGCAGGAAGAGAAACAGGAACTGGTCTTTGTCCAAGAGGCTCAACAATTTACAAATCTTTTTCTGTCTGCCATTTAACATTTGGTAGGAGGTATAGCTGAGGAACAAGTGAGAGTGTCTCAGCTCTTTTAACCAGATCCAGGAAAGATGTCTAATAAGAGAGGATGGTCATTTCTTTTGTACCTAATATTATCTAATTGTTACTTATGTTATCAAGGGTAGAAAAACATGGATGCTATTAAAAATTCACAATAGTAAAAACATGGAACCAACCGTGCTGCCCATTGAAGCTGGACTGGATTTAAAAAAATGTGGTACATATATACAATGGAATATTATGCAGTCATAAAGAAAGACAAATATATGGACTTTGCAGCAACTTGGATGGGTTTGGAGTCGATCAAACTCAGTGATTCATCACAGAAACAAAGAATAGAGTTCCATATGTTCTCACTCATAAGCGGACCTTGAACAATTATAATGCTATAATAAAGCAATTGACAGTAGTGGGAAGTTATGGGGGGTGGATTGGCAGTTGAGGAAACTGCCAGGGGAAGAAGGGGCATACTTCATCAACAAGAGTACCTGCATGATCAATGTTTATATACCCAACCCTGAACTGTACCCCACAACTTTATAATAAAATATTTTTTTAATTCCTTAGATTAGTATCTACAACTTGAAGTTCTCCACCTTTCTTCTGTTCCCTTAGAAATATGACCTAGTGATTAATTTGGGATTTGTGAAGAAAAAGTTGAGTATTCCTTGATTTTTATATCAGCTTCTTCTAAAACTTTTGAAAAAAGTAGTACTTTTTATTGAGGTGTGTGTGTGTGTGTGTGTGTGTGTGTGTGTGTGTGTGTGTCTATATGGAGAAAAAGAAAGAAATTACAAATACATTGAATAATTTAATAAAAAATGTGGAGACAGAATTTAAACTGAAAGATATGTGTTACTTATTTTATCTTCTTATATAAGAGTGTGGGCTACTTCTATATATTTTATATCATGCATATTTACATTATATGTTTATTGTGCATTATTTATACATTCAGAAGACAAGGATGCTCTCATTTCATCGCTTTTACATAGTTATTTTTTTTTCTTCCTTTCCTTGTAGGATAGGAAATGACTTAGTGCTTCCTCCCCCCTTTCCTATCCTGGTCAACCCATTCTATCAGTTACCTCCTTCTATTGCATGCCTTTTCCTTCATTGTCAACTTTCTCTTTTTAATGGATCTTTCTCATTAGCATTTAATTGAGCTTTTGTAACTTTAAAGAGTTTTAAGTTCTTCCCTTGACTCCAAATTCCCTCAAACTATCACCCTCTCTAATGCCTATCAGTGACAACTTCTTTCTGTTCTTCCTAATTTCCTATTTACTCTTCATCTTGAAATTGTATTTTACTTTATTAATTGACAAATACCAGCTATACATATTTATGGGCTACATAGTGATATTTCAATACAAATAGTGTATAGTGATTAGATCAAGTAATTAGCATACCCAGCATCTCAAACATTTATAATTTCTCTGTGTTAGGAACCTTCTTCTAGCTATTTGAAATGATATATTATTACTAACTATAGTTATCCTACAGTGCTATAGAACACTAGAATTTGTTCTTCTTTCTATCTGTAATTCTGTATCCTTGAACAAAACTAGTTCATATTCCTACAAACACACTTAAATTGCTCTTGCTTTCTTTGCTAATTAAACCATATTGCATAATTTTTTTTATTTAAATTTTTATATTATTTTATTTTTAATAATCAATATTTATTATTATGATATTGTGGGGTACAGTTAAGGGTTAGGTATACAAATATGCTTTGTTCAGGCACCCTTGTTGATAAGAGGTATCTCCCCATGCCCAGACAAATATTGACTACCGTTAATCCCATCTCCCTTCCCCTCCCCCACCCATAGTTTCCCACCACCGTCAGTCATTTTCTTATAGTAATACGGTGGATGTTCAAGGTTCACTATATGAGTGAGAACATGCGATACTCAGATCTTTGTTTCTGTGAGAGATCACTCAGTATTATAGAGTCTAGTTCCATCCAGGTTGCTGCGAAATTCATGATTTGACTTCCACACATTTTTATCCATACTCTTCCCTTGAAGGACGGAAGAGAACAGATTATTAGCATTTCTTCTTTTTTCCTTTCATTCTTGAGTGTAGCCATTACCAAGCAGCCTTTCTTGCATTTTCATACATGAAACTAAGATTTATTCTATAAGCCATTTTCTCTTTCATCTATCTTATTTTTATGATACAACAATGCATACTCCTTGCATGCATTGTATATATTACTGAATTATATGAATTCCTGAAAGCACAAGAAAGGATGCAAATAAAAAAACACAAAATAATATCTCACCCCTGCTGTTACTTGAGGTCCCCCATTTTACCATTTTGTATACTATTCACTGTGTTCTCTAATTTTTTTTTTTTTTTTTTTTTTGCACATAGACAATGTTCTAAAGACTTTTCATCAATTTGGCATAACCTTTGGAGAATAGTGACAATTGACCACCAGGACATGTCTACTATTCTGAGATTTAAACCTTTAAATTTTCTATCAAAAGCAAAATGATACATTTCATCATTATTTGCTGGAAAAGCTCAATTTAGGCCAGGGTTATCTCTGGATCTGGTTCCTAAGAACTTGAAGCTGCAAGGGAGAAATGGCCCTAACCACTACTGCTGGTAGGTGGGTAGTCAGAGGGGACGGCGGCTCGTGGACATTGGAATAGGTCAGCCTTCTACTGCAAAGAAATATGTCTAGAAGGAAAACATACACCTGACAGCAGGAATTAATGAAATAGCATTTCATTTCTTTGGCTGCAAAGAGTGCACTTAACTAACCATTGTGAACAGGCATATAATTTATAATTCTAAGGATGGGATGGGGGATCAAGTAGTATCCCTGGGAAGAAGTAATCAAAACATGGTTAATCTTGTGATTTCTTTCCCAAATACTTCAGGACATGGTTGCTAGCATCTTGTAAGACCACAACATATTTCCCTGTACAAAGATTTGAGTTAGGTACAGAGCATGAATTTAACCTTCCTTATCTTTAACCTCACATCATGTTTTGTATGACTAAAATGCTTCGTCTGTCAGTAAAATGTCCACTAGTATTCTCCTGTGTGTACAGTCTTGAATGAAAACCGTGGGCCAGACCTGCTCACAAGCATTTTTCTTTAGGACTAAATTTTTAAAAATGCATACACACACACACACACACACACACACATCAGTTATCAGCATTTAAAAATTGAGAGAATGTGATTGTGAATAGTGTTATAATAAACATGTGTGCCCCGGTATCTCTTTTGAAGAATGGAACTGAGTACCAAAGGTTCTCACTCATAAGTGGACCCTGAACATCTAACATAATACTACAAGAAAAGGATTGGCAGTAGCAGGACTCTGCTCGGAGGAGGGGGGACATATGACATCAATAAGGTGCCTGATCCTAATCCAGGTGAAGTGAGGTCCAATGGGGGTCCCGAACTTCACCTGTACATAAACCACTGATATGCACAATCCTGACTTGTACCCCACATGTTTAAAATAAAATAAAATAAATTGAGAGAATGCACTTGAGATTGTAAATGCCTTAATTTTCTTTATAAATTAAGAGCCTAAGCAACTTTGGGATAGCACTGAAGTATAGCAGCTATTGGCTTGACTTGAACGAAGCTACTCCCTTAAGCATGCCATCATCCCACCATTCCAGGTCCTCCACTCTTGTCTGCCTTTCCTCACTGCCCTCTGTCTGTAATTGGGTTTGCGACTCCTGTTCTGTGCTTCTTTCTCACCATTTAAGCTCTCCCTATGTTAGTAGTCTGACCACCACCCAACAAATGACTTGGCATAACTTAGATTTGTTCCTACATCTGGAACATCGTCTTTCTTGTTGCTGTGTTGCAATAGACCCTTTCCTTGTCTGTGTGTATAGTCACCGCTCGTCACATTTCTAGACTCTTGATTAAACCATTTTCAGTTTTCTCAAGTTCCTTGTGGTCTTACACCAGATGGAATTCCTTCAGCCTATGATGTTTCCTCTCGTCCAAATGTCCTGTCCTTTTTCTACATCTTTGGATTTCACTTATTCTTCTCTGAGGGCCAGCATCAGTGTTACGTTTTCCTGACACGGCCTGTCCCTCCAGCAGCTGAGTGAGGGTGTCTTCCTTTGTTGCCAATGACGCCTTGGACACAGTTGTGTTAAGACATCTATCTCATGCAGGATATATTGACCTGCTCATCTGTAACCCCCAAGTTTTCCTCTCTCATCCTCTTTCCTCGAGGGCAGGGACTATGTGCCGCACAGGCTCTATGTACTCACACAACCGTGTGCTCAGCACATAGCAGGTGCTGAGGGAACACTGGATAATACAAGAGTGGGAAGTAAAAATGCTCTTACAGATAGGGCCCATTTTCTAATTCTTTTTGCTTCACTAAATTGGGCTTTCTTTGACAATTTTCATTAAACTAACATTTCTAATTTGGTTGTTAAGAGGCTTCTCTCATCCTCTTCTCTTCCCTTCCTCCTCTGCTTCTTCCTGCATTCTTACAGGCTAAAGGCACACAGATGCACACACTCACACACACCCCACAATTATCACATAGCTCTGCACTCTTACAGGCTAGAGGCACACACACACTCACACACATGCACACACACTCACACACACACCACTACAACCACACATCTCCTGCACTCCTTCAGGCTAGAGACACACACATGCACTCTCACACACTCACATTCACATACACACATAACACAACTACCCGCACTACAATCACATGGCAAAATGATAATACTTAATAAGTACCCACTAATTTGGAAGGTTCCAGTAATACAGAAATACAAATACAGAATTTGCAATATAAATACTAGACATGTGCCACACTGCCTTTCAGAATTTAAACTTTATTTTTTAAATTGCTTTAAAGTTAATAATAATAATTTTATCTAGATACAGAATTAATAGGAATTCTAAGGGCTCCAAAGACTGTTAGTTAATAGAAATCACATAGAAGAGCTGTTCTCAAAAAAGAGTCTGGCATTTTCCAGGGCTATAAAGGAGGTGAGAACTGGAAGCCCCTTTTGCTCACGGGTCATCTGCTTGCACAAATGGCATGGATGCTCTCATTGGAGGTCCACTGTGGAGTTGTTCATCTTTGTGGGATTTCACACAGCTGACCACTGATGCAGGCATTTGAATACAGACTCCGACACTAACTTTTTCCCCTAAATAAAACTTCAATTTATAAACCCTATGGATATGGGTAGCACTATTCATTTATAAAATAATAAAGTGATAACTTAGGAACATGACTCAAAACACTGTTCATTGTCTCCAACACCAGTATGTGTGACTATGAAAAGAGCTCAGATGACTTGACTGGGAGTGCAAGGAGGCAAATGCGTCTCCCAGCTGTCAGTCTTCTGCAGAGGACAGAGTGGGTGCATTCCTTTCCTGCTCGAGGGAGGCCTCGTGCCTGGGTGGCTTGTTTCCGATGAAAAGCATGTGTAATTCTGCACTCACTTCCATGAAAGAGAGTGCTCTGTGCTAGGAAAGTTTAGTACCAACTGCAAAAAGATGTCACTGCAGAGAGACAGGATATCTCTGGCTGTGAAGCTCAGAGCACGGAGATCTGGAAATGCCCACATCGTCCCCCCGGATGACATCACTATGAACAGTAGCTGGGTGACGGGCAGCTGTAATCACTGGAAAGCTTTCAAGTGTGTGTTTTTTTCCTTTTTCTTTCATCTTTATTTTAGATTCAGGGGATACATGTGCATGTTTGTTACGTGGACGTATTGTGTAATGATGGGGATTGGGTTTCAGATGGCTCATTCCCCAGTTAGTGAACATCGTACCCCATAGTTAATTTCTGAACCCAAACTCCCTCCCCACCTCCCCCCTTATTGGGGCCCCCAGTATTTATGATTTCTACTTCTGTGACCATTTATCTCCTGTGTATGTGTGAGAACATGCGGAGTTTGGTTTTCTATTTCTGAGTCAGTTCACTTAGGATAATGGTCTCCGGCTTCATCCATGTTGCTGCAAAGGATGGTAATTTCAATTCTTTTTTATGGCTGTGTTAGAAAGTCAAAGAACAACAGACATTATTTCCTTTAAATATGTGATTGCTAATCGTCCAAAAGTCTGGACACATGAGCTGTGATCCCATTTTATAGGTGTGACTTCGGGCAGGCACACGTGGGCAGTGAGAGCTAGACACAAGGCTCATGGGGTCCCGGCCCCTGCTCCTTCCATATCCACAGGAGTCATCTCCCCATCGCTCACTCTTGGAACAACAATCCAGGCTCTATGGTGCTTCTTGGAAAAGGATGGAAAGGTCCCCATGGACTGCCTTCCTGAGTGTGGATCTCAGGTCTGTGTGACAGAGGACTCTTTGCTTATTATGTTCATTAACTTTTTAGACTTCTAATAAAAATATTTTGCAGTTCAGGGTTTTGCTTTTGAATTTTGGGGAACTGTTCTGGATGTGAGTCTGTTCTGGCATTTTCAGTAGGGACAGGGAGAAAGCACATCTGTCTCTCTGGTGGCGTATGGGAGTGTCACCCCAGCAGGCCATCTCTCACCTGTGGTGTACTGGCTCACAGGTGCTGACTGAGAGGCAGCTCACATTAGAGCTCTGTGAGGAATTGCTTGTCAAAGATAAGGGATCTATGTCACATTGACTTGTGAACTGTGGAATCAAGCTTTGGGACCTGGCATTTGGAGCAGAAGGCTGCTAATTTCTTACATGCTCCTTATCAAGAATTACAAACCCAGTGAGCAGTGACCAGTTAGAGAAACATGTCCTGGGAGTGCTAGAAACACTGCCAGGGAACCTCAGCTCCCCAGGGACTGTTCCAGAATCATTGACACTCTTTGTTAATTAATTTCCAATTTCCCCTAATATTTCTGTAGACACAAGACTTATGAAAGTGAAAAAAGTCCACCTTAATAAGAAAAGAGTAAATTTGAGTATTATACGTTTTGGAGAAAAGTATAATCCTATACTTCTAACAAAAAATGAGTGAATGCTAGGATAATATCTATGTTCAAAATATATTTACATAATTTTTAGAACTTCACTTATTTGAAACACTTAAGTTGTATCATTATTTCCCTCTTTCTAAGGACATGTGCTTATTAGTGGCAGAGGGCTTTATAAACTAGCTGTATCCTTATAGACAAACCATAGCCTTATAGACTAGCTGTAGCCTTATAGACTAGCTGTATTCTATTTAAAATATGACATGAATCTTATCTAATAGAACTGCTTTCTATTATCTCTCTTGATTTATTTCTTCTCCTGAATCCTATGTGATCCTGATTATTCATTTTAGTCAGCTTTGCTCTTTAACATTTTTGTACAAGAAAAGGTATTGGATTGGACTCTCAAACTAACAGTTGTTGGTTGTAAAGGAAAGGATTTAAGTAACCATGGTCCACACCAGAAAATCTTTATGTTAAATACAGATAAGAAGAACATATAATAATGGGTATGATTAGAAAGTGTTTCTATGTTTCAAAAATCGCACCTTCAGGCGTGGCACCATGGTACAATTTCTGAAACAAGAGCCATGGATATATTATGGAAGGCCGAAGAAAAATGAATCCTACATTTTCAGCATTGGTAAGAATCCACTAGTTCAATGTATTCTTCTTCTGTTTTGCATAATCTGAAAGTGGTATTTTTGGCCCAGATAGCCTGTTGTATTGGTCTGTTCCCCTCCCCTATCGTCCAGGAACACACATTGTTGGCACCTCTTGTGCTGTTTTTGTCTACTCACCTGTCTCTGTTCCTGCCTCCAGGGTCTACACATGACCCTGTGCTCTCACAAAGTCTCTGATGAACCCAGCCTTCTCTTGCCTCAGAAAAAACATAGCCCCTAATTGCATGCTGTTCAGTCCTCTTTGCTGTGCTGCTGTTTACAGTGAGTTTATCTCCACAAAGAGACCGTGGGCCCCATGCAGATAGGAAACCTGCCATCACACATGTCTTCCAGCACCAGGAAGAGTTAGGCTCTCAGGAGGAACGCGCCGACTTGGAGCCTGCTTTCTGTTACTTTATTTTTATTGTTTTATGGAGGAAGATTCTGCAGAGCATAAACTATGCCCTTGAAACCAAGGCACTCTTGGGAACTGTATTAGTTTAGGGCACGTGGGTCCTATTTATTTACTGTTTCAATATACTGAGTTGGATGCACTATCAATCACATAGCATGACAGTGTTTTCAAATTGCAGTGCTGCTTCTGCATGCGTCAGCTTGGCTCCTTCTCAGATGAACTTTGGAAGCAGTGGAGTGGATCTAGGAGAAGAGAGGTACGTGTCATGCTCTGCCAACTTCTAGAACCTGAATTAGAACACTCAAGGAGATCAAGCATTCCTTCTGTCACTTTTTTTTCTTTTTTAAGAATAAAGAAGTAAAGCCGGGCTAGGTGGCTCAGCCTGTAATCCCACACTTTGGGAGGCTGAGGTGAGTGGATTGCCTGAGCCCGTGGGTTCGAGACCCTCCTGGGCAACTTGGCGAGACCTCATCTCTACAATAAATCAAAAATCAGCCGGACGTGGTAGCGCACGCCTGTAGTTCCAGCTACTTGGAAGGCTGAGGCGGAAGGATCGCAGAAGCCCAGCAGGTCGAGGCTGCGGTGGCTGGGAGCGGCCACTGCGCTCCAGTCTGGGTGACAGAGTGAGACTCCAACTCAAAAAAAAAAAAAGAAAGAAGAATAAAGAAGTAGCCTCTCTGCAAAAAAAACCACAAAAACACAGTGCGGTTACACATTGTGTTTTATTGTGCTTAGGTTTGTTGTGCTTCATAGATTTTGCATTTTATTTTTAACCAATTGAAAGTTTGCGGCAACCCTGTAAGCAAACCTATCTGTGCCATTGATCCAACAGCATGTGCAAGCTTAATGTTTCTGTATCACCTTTTGGTAATTCTCACAATATTTCAAGGCTTTTCACTATTATAATATCTGTTACGGTTATCTGTGATCAATAATCTTTGATATTACCATAGTAATTTTCATTGTGCACCACTATGCCCTTATAAGACAGTAAACTTAGTTGATAAATATGTGTGTCCTGACTATTCCCCTGGCCGGTTGTTCCCTCATCTCTCTCCTCCTTGGGTCGCCTTGTTCCCTGAGACATAACAATATTGAAATAGGCAAACTAAAAACCCTACAATGGCATCCAAGTGAAAGGAAGGATCCTATATGTCTCATCTTAAATCAAAACATAGAAGTCATTAAGTGTAGTGAGGAAGGCATGTCAAAATCTGAGGCAGGCTGAAAACCAGTCCCTTGCACCAAACAGCCAAGTTGTGAATGCAAAGAAAAAGTTCTTGAAGGAAACTAAAAGTGCTACTCCAGGGAACACACAAATGATAATAAGTGAAAGAGCCTTAATGTTGATATGGAGAAAGTTTGAGTGGTCTAAATAGAAGATCGAGTGAACAAAAGCCTAATCCAGATCAAGGCCCTGACTCTCTTCAACTCTATAAAGGCTGAGAGAGGTAAGGAAGCTACAGAAGAAAAGTTGGAAGCTAGCCATCATTGGTTCATGAGGTTGAAGGAAAGAATCTGTCTCTATAAAATAAAAGTTCAAGGTGAAGCAGCAAGTGCTAATGAAGAAGCTGCAGCAAGTTATCCAGATGATCTAGCTGAGATCATTGAGAAGGTGACTATGCTAAATAACAACTTTTCAGTGCAGAAAAAAAATAACCTTCTATTGGAAGAAGATGTCATCTAAGACTCTCATAACTAGAGAGGAGAAATCAATGCCTGGCTTCAAAACTTCAGAAGACCGGGGCTAATGCAGCTGGTTACTTTAAGTGAAAACCAATGCTCATTCATCATTCATAAAATCCTAGGGCCCTTAAGAATTATGCTAAACCTACGCTGCCTGTGCTCTAGAAATGAAAAAGCAAAGCCTGATGACAACATATCTGTTTGCAGCATGGTCTACTGAATATTTTAAGTCCGCTGTTGAGACCCACTGCTCAGAAAAAAAGATTCTGTTCAAAAGATCACCGCTCATTGACAATGCACCTGGTCACCCAAAAGCTTCAATAGAGATATGCAAGATTACTATTCTTTTTATATTTGCTAATACAACATTCATTCTGCAGTCCATGGATCATGAAATAATTTTAACTTTCAAGTATTATCACTTAAGAAATACTTTTGTAAGGCTATTGCTGTTATAGACAGTGATTCTTCTGATGGATCTTGGCAAAGCCAAGTGAAAACCTTGTGAAAATGATTCACCATTCTAAATGGCATTGAGAACATTTGTGATTCAGGGGAAAAGGTCAAAATATAAACATTACCGGAAGTTTAGAAGAAGTTGATTACAACCTTCATGGATGACTTTGAGGGGTCCAAGACTTGAGCGGAGAAAATCACTACAGATGTGGTAGAAATAGCAGGAGAACTGAAATTAGAAGTGGAATGTGGAGATGGGACTGAATTGCTGCAATCTCAGAATGAAACTTGAACAGATGAGGCATTGCTTCTTATGAATGAGCAAAGAGAGTGATTTTTGAGATGGAATCTATTGCTGGTGAAGATGCTGTAAATATTGCTGAAATGACTCCAAAAGATTTAAAATATTCCATAATCTTAACTGATAATGCAGCATCAGGATTTGAGACTACAATTTTGAAAGAAGTTCTACTGCATTGCATGCCACAGAGAAATTTTTTGTAAAAAGAAGAGTCAGTTGATGCCACAGACTTCTTTGTTGTCATATTTTAAGAATTTGTGGCCAGGTGTGGTATCTCATGCCTGTAATCTCAGTGCTTTGAGAGGTCAAGGCAAGAGGAGGCCTAAGGCCAGGAGTTAGGGACCAGCTGGGACAACATAGGGAGACCCTGTATATACAAATAAAAAAATTAGCCTGCATGATGGCACATGCCTGTAGTCCCAAGCTATGCAGGAGGATGAGGTGGGAAGATTGCTTGAGCCCAGGAATTTGAGGCTGCAGTGAGCTATGATTGTGCCACTGCACCCTAGTCTAGGCAGCAGAGCAAGCCCTTGTTTTTTTAAAAAGAAAGAAGGAAGGGAGGAAGGAAGGAAGGAGGAAAGAAAGAAAGAAAGAAAGGAAGGAAGGAAGAAAGAAAGAAAATTGCTATAGCCATTCCAACCTTCAGCAACCACTACCATGATCAGTCAGCAGCCAACAACACTGAGGCAAGTCCCTCTACCAGCAAAAAGGTTATAACTTGCTGAGGGCTCGGATGATTGTTAGCATTTTGTAGCAATAAAGTATTTTTAAATTAAGGAATGTACATTTTTAGACAGAATGCCATTGCATGCTTAATAGACTACAGTATAGTATAAATATAACTTTTATATGCTCTTGGACAACACAAATTTGTGTGACTCCCTCTATTGTGATATTCATTCCATTGCAGCGATCTGGAACTGAGCCTGCAATTACTCCAAGGTATGCCTTTAATTTTATTCACTCTTAGAATTTTGCGCATGGAATGAGAAGGTGAGTGCTTCCCTTGGGGTAGCATTTGTCAAGGAGGACTTGTGATTATATTCCTGGTTTTCCCTTTTATTTAGAAATAGTCTGTTTCTAGTGTGTCTGAGATGTCATGGGGGAGCATGGCAGCTGTTTAGAGCCAACCTCCAGTAACTCTCAGTCAAAGTACATTTCAATAAAGTCTTCTAAATAGTGCTTCCCAGACTATCAGATTTTTTCTGGAGGATGGAACTAGTGGAGATGAACTCAGAGCAGCAGGGGGTGGGGCAGATTAGTCCCCGGGCAGAACCACAGCCTAAATCACCATCTCTTTCTGGTACATAAAATTTAAAATGTATTCAGGTTAGTGGTGAAATGTGCATGGCTTGAAGGATGTCTGAGCAGAGCATAAAAAAGACCAACCAATCTTGTGTAAGGGAAACACAAAGCTGGGTCCAGCTCAGCAAAAAGAGACTGCCAGAAACCATGAAGAAACTGACTTAGGCAAAAGGCTCATAAGGTAACTGAAATCCACTTAGGGGTGCAGTAGTGGCGGGGTGATGTGAAGTCTGATGCTCTCACAAGTTTTCTGGGAGCTAAATCCATCCTGAAAATATTGGGGCACTTGGCAAACTCAGTCCTGACCTTCCTTGCTGAAGTGTGATATGCTCTCAAAGGATTCCAGATCTGACTCATTGCCTCAGGGTCCCACACTCAGCATGTGACTGGCGTCAGGGAAGGGCAGGGCTTGGCAGGAATTCTCACAAAGACTCTTGAGAAACCAGGCCAGTGCTGGCTTTGACTTGAAGATGGTGTTAGGGTGGCCAAGACTATTTAGCCAAAGTAGCTCCTGTGTCTGTCCTAGCATGAACCCTAATCCTCAGTCTCCAAGTTACTTGGTCTCCTGGATTTTCCAGACCACAAGGGCCTTTCTGGGCAGGAGTTGGACTCCAGAACTCGCCTCAAGCTCAATGCATGGTTTTGGAATCCACCTAGCATGGAAATAGCCCTCCCCTGGTAGGCGGCTGGTATGGCACAGTCTTACCCAGCACAGCACATTCCCCTCAATGCATGACTTCAGAGGGAGGGGGCGGAGGCTGAAGGGCTGAGGCTGGAGGTTTCTCAGAAACGTCTGCTTCACAAAGCAGCTATTTTTCTCAAACAGCTTTGAGCCTATTGCTTTCATTTTCCTCAAATATCTATCAGTGCTTTGTAACTTATGAGCAAACAAACTGAAACAGAAAGTCATTTTTAAGTTAATTTTATATTTGGTACAGGATTAGAAACTGCTCTGTTCACACACCAGCTCTAGCCTGTAGCACAGAAGCCGTGCCTGCTCTTCCAACGCATGGCAGTGATATTCAGTTAGAAGGGGATCAAGGATAAGAAAAAAAAGGCCAGTTTCTATTTGTAGGTAATTCTCAATGTCCCCCTCAGAATCTCAATTGCTTCTTCTTCTCTCTTGTTTTCTTTTCCATGTGTGTCATGGCTTCAGGACCTGTTGGAAACACTAACACCCCACATTCTCATCAACAGCCAGTGATCATAGTGCCACATACTAACGTTTTACTGCAGTGTCCTGAGCTGCCCAGTCACCTCATGCTAAATTTAGGTTCAATAAATAGAGCATTTTTGCAGCAGTGGTACTAGAAAGCAGCTGGAATAAGGAGAGGTCGGCGTGTTACTTTTGTACTGCTGTAATGTGGAGAATAATTCTGAAATTTTTTTTTGTTTAGTTGTGTTAAACTATACAAATATATTGAGAGACTGTCCATTTTTCCTAAAAGACCTTGAATAAATACATAGCCAGATCTTGTTTCCAATTTGAGAGTCCCAAGGAGAAACAGAGTTGTCAGTCTCTCGACCTCTTTAGAGTCCTGACTGTGTTCAATTTCACACTTCTGGTGTTATTCTCATTACTTGTGTGGGATGTCTTCCCTCCATCAAGAGCCAGAGGAGAACTCACATTTGGGGCAGCTACCCCAGAATCCCCAGTAGCACCTACCATGGATGTGTAGTATGATCAGGTAGTCAAGAAATACTTACTAAAATGATCTGACCTTAATGTGAAAATAAAGTTATAATTTTTAGACTTACTTCTAAAACATTATTTTTGGGAACACTTACACAGTAGATGACCTGTCCAATATCCTCATAGGACTGATGTCTATGTTTTTTAGAAATAAATATAGAAATATTTATTTCACAGTCAATTGACTTGAAACTTACATTTGCCTTTCTGAGCTCCTCCCTCAGGAGACAGGCCATCAAGCAACGGTCTGAAACTCATTGGATCACCACATCTAGACAGTTAGCTGCCAGACCTCACTCATCATGACTACTTCCTTACCCCTCTCTAATTGCTGTTTTACATTCCCTCCCCCACTATAAAAACCCCCAATTTCACTAGGCCAGGGAGATAAATTTGAGACTGAATCTCTCATTCTCCCTGGATGACATTACCAGAAATGAAAATTCTACCTCCCTGTCAATAGTGGTTGTCTCAGTGATTGTCTTTCTGTGCAGTGAGCAATAGGACCCCAATGAATCCCTGTGTTTTGGTAACAAGTACAAAATTAAAAACTACCATGATATAAACTTAGAAGGAAGGCTTCCCTCACTGCTGTCTCTTAGTCACTCAGTTTTCCTCACAAAAGGCCATAAAAGGCTTCCCGAGTAACTTTTTAAAGAAACTACACTCATTTACAAACACCCACATAGAAAAATACATATGTATGTGTCAAATGCTAGCCAAGTATATACATCGTCCTGCACTTGATTTTTCACCTAATGGTGTATTCTGGAGAATTTCCCATCAGTTTTCCATAGGAAGCTAGTACATATTCTCATTCTTTCTCTCTCTCTCTCTCTCTCTTGTGCATGCATGCAATCTTAATAAGAACTGCACAAGGATATAGTCTATGGATGTATGGTTTTCCAATCTTTTTACTATTATAATTACATACAGAAATGTCTTTGTATATATGCCATCATTTAAAGTTATGAGTATAGCTAAAAGATAAATACTTAGAAACACAATTGCTATTTAAAGACATTGACAAATTACTGTCTACCAATTTTCTCTCCAATCAACTTACAATGGATGCGGAGACTATTTCCTTGACATGTCTTGTGATACTCAAGTGACGACTGTGACATTATTATTATTATTATTATTATTATTTTTTTTTTTTTTTTTGAGTTGGAGTCTCAATCTTTAGCCCAGACTGGAGTGCAGTGGCCGCTCCCGGCCACCGCAGCCTCGACCTGCTGGGCTCCGGCGATCCTTCCGCCTCAGCCTTCCAAGTAGCTGGAACTACAGGCGTGCGCTACCACACCCGGCTAATTTTTTGATTTATTGTAGAGATGAGGTCTCGCGAAGTTGCCCTGGCGGGTCTCGAACCCGCGGGCTCAGGCAATCCACTCACCTCAGCCTCCCAAGGCACGGGATTACAGGCTGAGCCACCAAGCCCGGCTGATCAATAAGTATTTTTAAGTGTTTCCTATATGTCTGCAATGCTTCAGGAAGGGAATATTTAAATAATGCTCACTACATAAGGTCTTGAGGGCAGAGATTTTTGTTTTGTTCACTTTTCTCTATGAAGCCTGCAAATTACCGAATAGAGGTGGTGCTCAATAAATATTCATGAAAGTCTAGTGGAACACATTATCATGTTATTAGTAACAATCAAATGACCATGTCATAAAAATCAAGCTACTTAGGCATTTTAAATTGTCATAAAAAGAATTTAAAGCCGGGCTCGGTGGCTCAGCCTGTAATCCCGTGCTTTGGGAGGCTGAGGTGAGTGGACTGCCTGAGCCCGCGGGTTCAAGACCCGCCTGGGCAACTTGGCGAGACCTCATCTCTACAATAAATCAAAAAAAACTAGCCGGGCGTGGTGGTGCACGCCTGTAGCTCCAGCTACTTGGAAGGCTGAGGCGGAAGGATCGCCGGAGGCCAGCAGGTCGAGGCTGCGGTGGCCAGGAGCGGCTACTGCACTCCAGTCTGGGCAACAGAGTGAGACTCCAACTCAAAAAAACAAACAAAAAAGAATTTAAATTTAAAAGAAGAGTTAATAAAAGAGGATAGGAGGACATATTCAAGAGATCAACAGTAATTATCTCTGGAAGATGGGATAAGTAATTTTTCATTTTGGTTATATGGCCTTTCCATTTTTCCTACAATGAACACATATATATTCAGTTAATTACTAAATCCTATAGTCGATCTGTGTTTTAAAAGAAACCAACCTTTGTTATACTTATGCATAATCACTGAAGCAAAGCACCGAAATAGACTTTTGCAACATGTTTTTCATTTGCAAAGAATGAGGGAACTGATTACATAAACACCCATTTAACAACTGCATGTTTATTAAGCATGTAAATGCTTAGGGTGGCAGTAACTGTTCATCCCACATCTATAAAGCACACAGTTACAAAATGAGAAACTCTTTGAAAATGAGTAATTCTCACCATACTTAAGTAAATCCTAAAAACACTTTAAAATAGTTAGCACAAATCCTACTTACCTTCAGATTTTAATTTTGTAAGAACAAAAATCAAATAGTTGTTAAAATCTGGATATTGATTGAGTTGTTCCAGTTTCTAGAACAAACAGTAGTTAAGGAAACTTCTCTGTGTAACCTGAGGAAGAAGTTAAGCATTTTGTGGTTTTTTAATACTTCAATTTTTAACTAAAAATAAGGACGTCGTATTAAATCTATCAACACACTACTCCAAAATCACACTGCTGCCTGACAATCTTGTAGGTACTGAATGGCTGAAATTTACCTATTATATTCCACACAACACAAGCAAGTTCTAGCTTCAGCATACCCAACGTAGCAAAACATTTTCAGCACAGAATTCTGAAACGTATTTCTATTTTAAAACATGCTAACCAGAAAGATATTTAAATATAAAATAATCACTTTTGGAGGTCGAGGTGAGAGGACTGCCTGAGCCCACGGCTTCGAGAAGGGCAGCTTGGCAAGACCTCATCTCTGCAATAAACCCAAAAATTAGCCAGGTGTGGTGGTGTGTGCCTGTAGTTCCAGCTTCTTGGAAGGCTGAGGCAGAAGGATTGCCGGAGACCAGCAGGTCGAGGCTGCGGTGGTCGGGAGCATGTCACTGCCCTCCAGCCTGGGCAGGAGAATGAAACTCCAACTCAAAAAATAAAATAAAATAATGACACAAGTGTTAACATTTTAAAGAAATGAAAACAAGTCTTTCAGAGATGAAGATCATTTAGATTACTCATGTAGAATAACTTTTAAAAATGGCTTTTAACAAAGTTTTATGACTCGTTATGTTTTTCAGAACCCAAAAAATTAAAATGCCATTTATGCCAAGTCCATATGTCAAACCTTATTATATTAAGTCAGCATTGCAAGACTTAAGTGGCAAGAGCCACATAAGGCTCTCTTACATCCTTCTTTCTTGAAGCTGTGATTTTCGACCCCAATATGCTTCCCAATTCTTCACTATATAGAAAGGTTAAAATCTTGTTTTTACCCAACAGACCTAAATTTCTGACTAAATCATTGACTCTATCTTGAGGTACATTTCATGAGCTATGTATTACATACTTGAATACCCTCAATGTTTAGGGGTCAGAATGTAAAGTAAGCAGCAAAAT
>CAUYQG010010415.1:0-17409 GCA_963574415.1 Tarsius wallacei
CCAGCCTCGTCAACACATTGAGACACTAACTAAAAAAAAAAAAAAAAAAAGAAAAGAGAAGAAAAGAAAAAAGAAACCAAGAAGCATGGGCTGGGGGAATACTGGAGATATTCACGCAAGGGTTGATTTCTGTTCCTGTTCCAAATTAGGTGCATTTGCTCCTCTTCAGTATAAACTGGGCTTCCACATCAGATTCCATTTGAAGAAAGGGATAAACAGCTTAAAAATAATTGAAAACCAGAGCACCAAACCAAGTCTGTGTGGCGTGTGCCTACTGGGGTGGCGTGTGATGAAATGTTTGCCATGACATACAATAAAATTGTCACGTTTAACAAGAGGGTGCATGGTGGAGGATGACACAAGGCATGGGAGGTGGGTGGGGGAACAGTGCCTTTTTGCTGAATTTAAATTGATTGAGTTGGGATCTCACTCTGTCACCCAGGCTGGAGTGCAGTGGCACTATCACGGCTCATGGCAGCCTTGAACTCCTGGGCTCAGGTGACCCTTCCACTTCAGCCTCCTGAGTGGTTGGGAGTAGGTGTTCACCAGCATGTCTGGCTAATTTTTTAATTTTTGGTAGAGATGAGTTCTTGATATGTTGCCTAGGCTGGTCTCGAACTGCTGGGCTCAAGTAATCCTCTTGCCTCAGTCTCCCAAAGTGCTGGAATTATAAAAATGAGCTACCATGGCTGGCCTGAATTTGAATTTTAAAACTTTAGCTATTAATAAATGAGCAGTAGTTGCCTTGGTATTGGCAACGCCCAAGTGGCCACCTCCCAGGACAAAACTCTGGGGCAGGTTTTGGTCCTTGGAAAGTTTGGCCCCTGCTCTGAAGACTGTGATCCTCCAGGTAGGGTCGTTCTTGATCCTATGTCAGTGTGTCTCACCTCCAGCACCCAGCCTTTGAGCCCTAACCCTCGGGTATTGAGTCATGGGATTTTCCCCTCATCTGAGCAGAACACGTCAGACTCCTTGGGCATGTCGGGTCAGCCATGGACAGATGGTCTGGCAGGGCAATTTCAGAGAGAGGCGGAGGTTTAAGGAAGCCTCTGAAGTCGCTCAGACATCTGCAGAGGCTAAAACAGCAATTTCCTCTCGGTGGCTGGACATGGTGTTCCCAGAGAAACACGTGGCCCCCAGGTGCTCCTGGGAAGTCTCTGCCATCCCTGATCCTTTCTTTTGCTGGTGGCCTGCTCATAGCCAGAGTGAACCTGCCCTCACAGCAGCAGACGCTGCCCAACCTCTGCCAGGGCCAAGCCAGGGCCAGGGCCACTAAGCCAAATAGGATATAGTCTGTGCCCTTGAGGAGCAGGGAACATACCAGCAACCTCTGCCCCATCAGCCCATGGGTTCTGGAATTAAGGACAGTAGCAGCCACTACAGTTTATTGAGCATTTACTTTGTGCTAAGCATGCTACATACATTAATTCATTGAATCATTATTGCAATCCTATGTAAAGTAGATCCTGTTTCTCATTCCATTTAACAGATACTGAGATTGAGGTCTGGAGGGGTTAAGCCAAACAGTAAGTGGCAGAGCAGAGACTTGAACCCAGGTCCAATGCCCAAGGCTTTATCCTTGATCTAACTGTCCTGTCCAGATCCAGTGTCTTGGAGAAAGTGGGATCCTACTCCACAAGTCCATCCTCTTGGGCTCCTGTCTTAGCTTCTCTATAGCATACAGTCTCAGTGGGGACAAAGCTGTCCCCTAAGAGGGCAACAATTGGTTCTTGGGGGCAGAGCATTTATATATAAAGCACACATGTATTATATAACAGATATATAACATATTTGTGGTATTAAAAGTTTATGGAAATGCAATTAGAGAAAAGGTATCCAGCACATAGTAGGTGCTCGGGAAACAGCCACTCCCTGCTTCACATTGGCCCATTGGGAGCTTTTGTGTATCAACCTCAATCGGCCTGGTCCCAGCTCCACCCTCAGGCCTCTGGCCCCAGCAGGCTCCATACCTGAGTCAGCTCCCATGAGTACCCAAGCTCACCTCCAATGTCCCTGGTGCCTCCATGGGGGCTCCAGCTTCTCAGAGTTGCCTGTTGGGACTTGTTATAGGTTAAACAGGTACAGGCTTAACTCAGCTCAAATGAAACTTGAACAATTCGGGTCGTTGTTGTCAATTCTCCCAACACAGGGAAAAAGGTAATTGTCAATTAACGAGCCCATCAACTGAGGCAGGAGGAAAATCAATAACACGCACCAATACAGAGCGTTCTGGAGTAATTGGCTTTTCCCTGGTGACCCGTCCTGCGGACTCCACAATTAACATGTACCATTGACAGGCACACAATTATTTGGGTTCACTGTGCCCCAGCCAGTGTTTGTTCAATCAAAACTTGCAAATACGTGGAAAGTGCACAGAATAGCAAATGCAGGATGTCTCAGGGGGTGGCACGCAGTGAATGGGTCTTAAAGGAGCCTTAGACTTGACTTCTGTTTCTGAGAGCTGCCCGAACCTCAGCTTAGATGCCGGCTCAACACCCTGGTTCCGGCAAGCCCCTGCCTGGACCTGTTTCCGTCCCCACTGGGGCACTCAGAGGGGTGCGTCCCCATCCCCACTGGGGCACTCAGAGGGGTGCACCTGTGGCTCGGCCATCACTCTCCTTCCCAGCCTGGGAGGGGGAGGGAGCCACCCCCTCCCACCCAGCTCCATTCAACTGGGAAACAGCTGGTTCTATGCCTTTGCAGAAGAGGGTCTTGTCTAGAATGACATTTCTCATCTCCTCCACCTGGGTTACCCAAGTCAGCCTCTAGTCCTCAGGGCTTCTTCTTGGACCTCCCCCAGTAAGGGCAAGGACCTTTCCCTATGCACTCACAGCATCCCGGGTCTGCTCCCTCCTCAGCACCTATGCCACTCCTTAGATTTTTTCCCCACTACCATCACTGAGAGTGTGTCTTTGACATCAGGGACTGAGTATCATTCATCTCCAGACCTCACTGGATTAGGAGGTGCTGAGTAAATGGTTGTTAGATGGGTGTATGGGTAGGTAGTGCCACAACGCGTGGCTACATGGATGGACGGATTTGTGGCGACACAGAGAAGCAGACAGGGGAATGGGCAACTGGTGGAGGATAAAGATGCAAGAGTGGCCGGGCTCGGTTGCGCAGCCTGTCATCCCAGCCCTTCGGGAGGCCGAGGCGAGTGGATGGCCTGAGCCCGCGGATTCGAGACCAGTCCAGGCAACTTGGCGAGACTTCTTCTCTATAATGAAAAAACTAGGCCGGGCTCGGTGGTGCAGCCTGTCATTCCAGCCCTTTGGGAGGCCGAGGCGAGTGGATTGCCTGAGCCCGTGGGTTCGAGACCAGTCCAGGCAACTTGGCGAGACCTCGTCTCTACAATAAATCAAAAATTAGCCGGGCGTGGTAGTGCGCACCTGTAGTTCTGGCTACTTGGAAGGCTGAGGCGGAAGGATCGCCGGAGCCCAGCAGGTTAATGATGCAGTGGTTGTGAGCATGCCACTGCACTCCAGCCTGGGTGACAGAGTGAGACTCCAACTAAAAAAAAAATGCATGAGCAGCTAGAGGATAAGGGGGTAGCATGGGGGTGGGCTGGATAGGGCAGAAGGTAGCCGGTATGGACAGAAGGAGAGGGGTAAGACATGGATGAGTAGAGTGGTCGGTGGGTGGGCAAGTCGTGGAAGGCCATTTAGCACAGTGGTTAGGTATATGATCTCTGGAGCCCAATGTCTCAGGTTGAATCTCAGCTCTGGCGTTTCCTGGCTGTGTGACCATAGGCAAATTAATCATTCTGTCTGTACATCAGTTGTCTTCCTTATCTAAATGGAGTCATAATAACAGAACTTCCTCGTAAGCTCATTGTGAGGACTAAATTATACCTAGGAAATCTTCATACAGCGGCTGGCACAGAGGACTGAATAAACATTAGCTACTATAATTTTTATGATTACCATAATTACTATGAATAAATGGAGAAGTGGATGCATGGATGGAAAGATGGATGAATGTGTAGACGGCTGGGTGGATGGGTAGATGGATGCATGACCCTGTGGGAGAATGGATAGAGGGACGGGTTAATGCATACTCGGGTGAGTGAATGGAGAGATTGTGGGGAGGGAGAGAGGGCAAGGAGGGATGGATGGAAGGATGGATGCTCTGTGTGGAAGGCAGCAGATGAGTCTATCACATGCACAGCCCTCTGCCCACCCACCCCCAAGGCGTCAGGGCCTGTTGCCTCCGGAACCCCCCTGCCCTCCCCAACACACACACAGGTTTTATGGTTCCTGATGGGAAATCCCTTGGGACTCCTCCCTCCCAAATACCCAGGCCTGCTCCTGGTCCGGTTCTTGAGAGTTCACAAATCTAAGCTGTCCTTCCTCTTGCTGACCAGCTGCAACTCATTCCCTGTCCTCCTCTTGTAGAGCTGTGTCCCACAGCCCGGACTAGGTCTCCTTCTAGATGCAGATACCCTCTGGGCCTCATCTGAATCTGCTAGGAGTCCAAGCTCAGACTCGGGCTTCCAGTGCTCCCCCTAGCAGCAGGGCATGGCTTTCCTCTCTCTCCATTTATTACTTTTAGGTCCTGTCTTTCCCTCATCCTCCCAAGACTCCAAAGAAATTAACCAAGCATCTCTTACATGACAGATGCTCAGCACTCGTTATTGTAGCTAATCTTCATTACAGCTTCAGAAGGTAGAGTGTAACTATCCTTGTTTTACATGTGAAGACCCCAAGGGCTCAGACTCACAGAGAATAAGTGTAGAGGAAGGATTTGAACGCTGGTCTACTCCAAAGCCAGGCTCTTTCCATATTCTCAGCATTCTTGGGGTCCTCAGAAGGTCCTAACCCATTTCCAGGGTGCATACAAACTGCTGCTCAAAGGAAAAATCCAGAACAGTGCCATGATTATGGGCTGGAAATTGTCTTCTAAGGATAAAATTATACTTCCTATTGATTTTATGTAAGAACAGCTTGGCTAGAAATAAGTTCTGTTTATCAGTTTAAAGAGTTGAACTATTACCCCCACGCCTAAACCTACTCTGTGATGAGGAAGCACAAGAACATATATGACGGGGGCCCCCAAAGTGGAATTTGTTTATAAAAAAAATGTGTATTTTGGCCGGGCTCTGTGGCTCGGTCTGTAATCCCAGCACTTTGGGAGGCTGAGGGGAGAGAGGATGGCTTGAGCCCGTGGATTAGAAACCAGCCTGGGCAACTTGGCGAGACCTCATCTCTACAACAAATCAAAAACTAGCTAGGCGATAGCCCTCTCCTGTAGTTCTGGCTGTTTGGAAGACTGGGGCAGAAGGATCGCCTGAGCCTAGCAGGTTGAGGCTGCGGTGGCCATGAGCGTGCCACTGGACTCCAGCCTGGGTGACTGAGTGAGACTCCAACTCAAAAAAAAAGTGTATTTTTTCTTACATGCTTAAGCTCCAGTCACCTTCAGAGTATGCTTTGTTTGATGCAACACACCTATCGAGATGTTTTTTCCACTGTTCTAAGCAGTTTTTGAACTCGTCAATTTTTATGCCTTTAAGTGCTTCTGCCGTGTTTTGTTTCACCTCTTCCACATTGGCAAAGAGTTTCTCTTTGAGGACTTTTTTCATCCAGGAAAACATACAAACAAACAAAAAGTCACTCGGGCAAGAAAAGGTAAGTAGGGAGGTAAGTTTTTTGGCCAGAAACTGCTGAACACTCAGCGCAGCGTGGGCAGGTGTGTTGCCATGGTGGAAGAACCAGTCACCTGTTTGCCACATCTCAGGACATTTCTTCCATAAATCACAACCTCCACAAAGCTTTCAGATTAAAAACTTTGGTTGACAGTTGGACCTGGAGGAACAAATTCTGGGTGTCCTACAAGGGACCTACCCTCCAAGTGATAATTCTGGGTTTTTTTGGGGTCCCCCTTAGTATTCCCCTTTGGTTGTAAAGATAACACTACCTGCTGTTTCATCTCCCCAGTGGGAATGATCCTGGTACTGGCCAAGTGTGTGAATTGGCTCTTCTCTGTCTTATGCCGTGGATTGGCAGCTAATCCTAAAAGAGCCTCAGAGGGGACTCATTCTCAGGGCTTTTTGGATTTTTTTTTTTTTGAGTTGATGTCTCACTCCTTCGCCCAGGCTGGAGTGCAGTGGCATACATGCTCATGGCCACCCCAGTGTCAACCTTCTGGGTTCCAGCATTCCTTCCGCCTCAGCCTTCCAGACGTGAGCTACCACACCTGGCTAGTTTTTGATTGTTGTAGAGACGAGGTCTCACCAAGTTGCCTGGATGGGTCTCGAATCCACGGACTCAGGCAATCCACTCGCCTCAGCCTCCGAAAGTGCTGGGATTACAGGATGAGCCACCGAGCCCGGTCCTTTTTGAATCTTAAGTGGAATTTTTGAGGACCAAAAACTTGCGAGAATTGTGGCTGGATCCTGAATTGTGAAATCCCAGACCCTGTGTTACCAGCCCTCTCACAATGTCCTTGGTAGGCTGATGAACTTGCCTTCTGGTCAGGCACAGTCTCCTCCTTGAGCCAGGCTGGTGGCTCTTTGAGGTAATTAATACACATATAAAGACATCCAGTGTTACATGATGTCCAAAGCACCATTTTCCTGGCTCTTCAAAATAGCTTTACTACAAGGTAAGGAAAGTATAAGAGAACCCCACTTATGAGCTTGAACAGGAAAATTCTAAGCAAAATATTAGCTAATGGAATTTTCAATGCATTTTAAAAAATATACCATGATCAAGTAATGTTAAGCCAGGAATGCAGGGTTAGTTCAATGTCAGAAAAATTATTATATCACACAGCATGTCAGCAAATTAAAGAGAAAAACCAGGAAGTCAATTCAAAAGATGCCGAAAAAAACATTTAATAAGATGTAACATGTAATCATGATTAAAACAAACAAGAACGCTTGGCAAAGTCAGAAAGTGACTTTTCTCATCTGATAAAGTGTGTCTATCAAAAAAAGGTAAGTAATTTTATTCAATGATGAAGCTTAAGGCACGTTTCCACTAAAGTCAGGAACAAAATAAAGATTTTGTTTTATCACTGATATTGTTTAATACTGAACTGGAATACTAACCAATACAATAAGAAGAGAGGACATAAGTAAATTACATAAGAATTGGAAAGAAACAAATCTATTTTCATTTCCATTTCTATATAGAAAATCCCCAAAAACCTGCAGTCTCCTAGAATGAGCAAGAGTTCACCACAGTTGCCCAGTATTAACCTCAAAGGTCAATATATAGACATCGATTATGTTACTATTCACTGGCAATAACGTATCGAACACTGTGATTTAAAAAAAGGGACTACTCCTTTCAAAACAGCAAGACAACCTGTGAGGTACCCAGTAATAAAAACCTAGCAAAAGATGTGCCTCGCTTGTATGGAGAAATTGATAAGGCACCACAGAAGGAAATCGAAAGAGCTGGAAAGACTGAGGGGATTATGGGAAATGAGGACGAGGGAAAAGAGGCAGGTGCAAGGCCTTCCTGATGCCCACGCCAGGTAGACTCTGTACGGGTTGAGATCAAGCTCAGTGGAAAAAGCAAGGAACAATTTGGATCCTGGACTCTGGGTGTTTGAGTGAGATTCTCTTTCTGGCAATGGGCTGTATTTCCATGTCCACCTATTGTAAGCATGGCGAATGCACAGCTATCTTGTCACCATCTTTTTTTCCACTTAATATAGCATGTATATTTCACCTATCATTAAATGGTATTTTTTTTAGTTGGAGTCTCGCTCTGTCGCCCAGGCTGGAGTGCAGTGGCATGCTCACGGCCACCACAGCCTCGATCTGCTAGGCTCAGGTGATCCTTCCACCTCAGCTTTCCAAGTAGCTGGAACTACAGGCATGCACTACCACGTCTGGCTTAATTTTTGATTTATTGTAGAGACGAGATCTCTCCAAGTTTCCCAGGCTGGTCTCGAACCCCTGAACTCAGGCAATTCTCTCACCTCGGCCTCCCAAAGTGCTGGGATTACAGGCTTGAGTCACCGTGCCTGGCCATGGTGTTTGATTTTTAAAAAACCGTCAAGAACGGTTCTCCAAGGCAGACAAGACTGGGCAGTCCCCCCTACTTCAGAGATGAGGGGGACACTGAGGTAAGGAAAAGGAAGTGATACTCAATCAATGCCACCCAATTCTCTCAACTACCCAGGGATGCAGGATTTTTAATCTCCATTTTGTAGATGAAGGAATAGGGCCATCCATGTAGGTGTCAGCTGATTGATCACAGGGTTGGGGCTTGAACTTGGGTCTCTGGGCCCTGGGTTCTGTGAGTAGAGGGTAGGAGCATCCCAGGCCTGTCTTCTCCCTCAGAGTACCTGGCACAGTGCTATGCGGAAGGACATTCATTCAGTCGCTCCACATGTGCTACACGCCCACTCTGCCTGGCATTGTGATACAACTTGAAAGGCAGCAGTGAACAAAACCAAGATACTGCCTGAGTTTACTGTGGATAATACAACACACCCCCTCCAAAAGTTCCTGGCATTCCATGGCAGCATAATTCCAATCTCCACCTCTTCTTGTGGCCTTCCCTGAGTCTGTGTCTCAAATCTCCCTCTCCTTTCTCTTAAATGGCTTCAGTTGTTAGATTTAATGCTCATCCTAAATCCAGGATGAACTCCTCGCCAGATCTTTAACTTAATTATCTCCAAATAAAGTGACATCTCAAGTACCAGGGGTTAAGACTCAGGCATAATTTCTTGGGGAAACACAATTCAACCCACTACACTAACCCACACTCCAGTGGAGGCAAATGGACAACAAATAAATATACAGCAGGTGAAAAGAAGGACGACAGACAGAATCCATGGGGTGGTCACTGCAGCTCTAAATGGGGCTCTCAGGGGAGGCCTCCCTGAAGGTGAGCAAAGGGAAGAGGGCAGTCATGGAAAAAGTCACGTAGGCACATGCATGAAAATGTCCCAGGGAGAGGAAATGACAAGTATAAAAGCCCAAAAGAGGGAGCATGCCTGGAGCCAATCAAACACGGGGAAGAGAAGGAGGAAGGAAGTTGGTGGGGCCCGGATCATGGAGGGCCTCATGGGCACCGTGATTCTGAGCAAGATGGAAGCCATTGGATGGATGGTTTGGAGCGGAGTGGTTGACATAACAGAAGAATTTTTGCCGCCATGTGGAGATCACTGAGGAGGTAACTTCAACAAGTCACATGGGAGATGCTGGCTTGGACCATGTGGTGGCAGTGGAGGTAGGGACTGGTAGCATTCTGGGCACACTTTGAAGGTAGGATCAATGGGATTTCCTGATGGATGCTGGATGTGAGGAGTCCTAGTGTTTTGTTCTGAGCAGTCACAGGAATGGAGTCACTGAGTTGGGGGAGGCTGACGTAGACACGTTGAGTTTGGGATGTCACTTAAGAAGAGTTGACTTTAGATGGTTGGATACTTGAGTCTGGAGTGTGAGGCCGGGTCTGAGTTGCAGATTGGAACTCAGGAGTTGTCAGCAAAGAGACCCTGTTTGAAAGCATGAGAGTGGCTGAGGCCACAACGGGAGTGAATGTAGACCAGAGGCCCCAGGACTGACCCATGCAAAGAACACCCCAACATTAAGAGACTGAAGGGGGGCCCAAGAGAAGATGCTGAAAGGCATGACCAGTGAGACGAGAGGACTGCCAGGGGAGGGTGGTGTCTGGGAACCCAGTGAAGAGTAATTTACAGAGGAGGTGGTGTCAGTGACACCAAATGCTGCTGCAGGCCAAGTAAGAGGAGCCCTGAGGAGGGTGTTAGGGCACAGATAGGGTGAAGATGGATGGGTGGAGAGGCGAGGGGAGGCGCAGCACCGCCAGAGCCGGTGTGCCATAGGTATGTGCCGGAAGCCCAGAGATCCGAGTAATGCAAAGAATTGCAGCACACAAAGAGGCAAAGAAAGAAAAGTTTATTTAAAAGTAAATCAGAGAGAGAAAGAGAAGAGAGAAAGAAGATTCACCTCCCCAAGGTGGAGGAGGGGGCCAAAGCCAGGAAGCTGGTGACATAGCTCAAAGAGCACATGGCCACACTGGAGTTGAGCAAGGCAACGGCCGCCGATTGCTTGTGGTTGAGTCCTTTTAACCATTCCCCTTGATGGGGTAAGATCATTAAGGTGATTGGGAAAGGGCTGCTTCCACCTCATCACGAAGGGGCAGGCAAGTGCAGGTACTGATGTCACGTGATGGACACTAGGCAGATGGGTGGGTTAGCTACATGATTGCTGCCTTGGTGGGGTTTCTCTGTGTCAGTCCACACAGGACTGATCAGGTTAACTTGGGGAGTTTGGGCCTGGAAGGGTTTTTCCTGCAAGAGGCTTGCTAGACGTTTGCAATTCACAAACTCCTTGACCAATGGAGGCCCTTTATCTCTTTTATGAATTTGGCCAGCCAAAGGGTGATCTTTGATCTTCGGCCTTGACAAGGAACCTAAAAGTTTATTTGAGATTATTATGCTAAACCATGAATTGAAAAGTTGGGGTGTTCTGGTTTTGCATCTGACGGAGATTTGCCTAGGGGGGATAGGATAGGCTGCTGCTTGCCCTGCAGTAGAACGTCTGAATGCTTTCTAATGGTTATGCTGAGGCAAAAAGACTAAAGCAAGAGTAAGCTAAGTTTCTTTTAGGTTTATATAGGTACCACCTTTCAGAGTGGTTCTTGGTGCCTTGGGGCTCATGGCGTCCTTGGCCAAAGCAGTTCAGTGGAGTCGTGAGGGTGCAAGTTGGTTGGAGTGGGATTAAAACGATGTAGCAGAAGAGAAACTGGAGACAGCTCCCAGAGACAACTGCCTGGGGTGGGGGGGGGGGGAGTGGAGGAGTAAGGGGGTGGGGGCTGGGGGTGTGGGGGGCTGGGGTTTCGCTGTATAGAAGCAGAAGGAAGGAGAACCAGCAGAGTCAAGAGATGCTTCAACTTTCTAGAGGGGAAGAGAAATAGCAGCATGTTTTTAAGCTGAGGGGACTAATCCGATTAGGAGGGGAAATTGGCAACATGGGATAAAGGAGAGAAAGCCTCCAGACGCTGAGATCGGGGAGCTAGAGGGCATGGGCCCTGGGGCTTGGAGAAAGGGCTGCCTCAGGACAGTTCATCTCAGCAACAGGAGGGCAATGGTCCATGGGGAAGACGGAGCTGGTGCAAGAGCTCTTCCAGTTGCTTCTCTTTTTATTTCTTTCCTTCTTTCTGAGTCAGAGCCTCACTCTGGCTCAAAGTGACATGGTCATGTCTTCCTGCAACCTCGACCTCCTGGGCTCAGGGTCCTTCCGTCTCAGCCTCCCAAGTAGCTGGGACTACAGGCGCGTGCCACCACACCCAGCTTATCTTTTGATTGACTGTAGAGATGAGGTTTCACTATGTTGCCTAGGTTGGTCCTGAACTCCTGGGCTCAAGCAATTCTTTTGCCTCGGCCTCCCTAAATGCTGGGATTACAGATGTGAGCCAGCGCACCCGGCCACTCACTTCTATGTTTTCAGTAAACTAGGTAAGACCTTTAGCTGTGAGTGGGGATGGAGGAAGAAGAGCTCGGGGGGAGAGAAGGCTGGTCTGGGAAAGGGGTGAGTGAGTGCAAGGGAGAAAATAAAGCGACTGCAGGCAGCACAAGGGGCCCGCTGGAGAGCTGTTTGCTGTGTGCTGGCTGAAAGAATAAGTGAATTAGTGGATGATTTTGAGCTCCATGAAGGCGCCTCTACGCCATGCTATGTTTGTAGTTTCCGGCATAGAGCCTGGCATTTAACACAGATTTGTGGATGACTGACAATGAATGAGCACAAGACTAGCAAAAGGAAGGGTTGTCCTGACCGTCTGAGGGTATTTTTTCTTTAGGCCACCGTCATCCCTTTCTCTTGGAGGGCAGAGTGAGACCCCAGGCAGCTGCAAGACCCGAAGCACCAGCCATATTGCAGGAAGGTAATTAACTCCGGGGTGTTTTTCCCTTCTGTTCTCAGTCGTAGAAAGTGCCTTTGTTCCTGACAACCCCAATTAGCTCCTGCTTCTCCTGGGCTTCCCCACTCCCACCTGAAGGCAGGTGCTGTGGTCACCAGCCTGTTCCTGGGCAAGCAAGGTAGTCTGGCTTCCCCAGCAGCCTCCTTGCACTGAGAGTGTCCAGAGACAGGGCAAGATGGTGCCATGAGCCCTCCCCACCCAGCTCTGCTGACCAGCAGTCTACTCTGGGTGGTGAGGCTGACCTAGACCCACTCCAAAGCCCAGGCACCCCGCCCTGCCCACTCCCAGGGCAAGATGGTACCGTTAGCCCTCCTCACCCACCCCTGCTGACCTGTGCTCTACTCTGGACAGTGAGGTGTTAGGGTCTGGATAGGGTGATGGCGGTGTGATGGAGGGGTGAGGGGAGGAGCAGCACCAATAACCCAGAGATCTGAGTATTGCAAAGAATTGCAACACACAAAGAGGCAAAGAAAGAAAAAGTTTATTTAAAAGTAAATGAGAGAGAGAAAGAGAAGGGAGAGAGAAGTTTCACCTCCCCAAGGTGGGGGAGGGGCCCAAAGCCAGAAAACATGGTGACAGCCATAGTGCAAAGAGCACATGACCACACCAGAGTCTAGCAAGGCAATGGCCGCTGGTTGCTTGTGGTTGAGTCTTTTTAACCATTCCCCTTGATGGGGGAAGATCATTAAGGTGATTGGGTGGTGGTCTGCTCCACGTCATCACAAAGGGGCAGGCAAGCGCAAGTACTGACATCAGGTGATCGATGGCAGGCAGGTGGGTGGGTTAGTCACATAATTGCTGCCATGGTGGGGTTTATTTGTGTCACGTAGGTCGCAAAGGGCTGATGCTGACCTAGACCCACTCCAAAGCCCAGGCACCCCGCCCTGCCCACTCCTAGGGCAAGATGGTGCCGTGAGCCCTCCTCACCCACCCCTGCTGACCTGTGGTCTACTCTGGACAGTGAGGGGACTCACTCCAAAACCCGAGTGCCTTGCCCTGCCCACTCCCATCAGTCCTCTTAACCCTGTAAAAGTCCCTCTCCTGGGCTCTTCCTCCAAGTCAACCTGGCCCCACCCAGGCCTCTGCTTCTTCGGCATCTTGTGCAGTTTCCTGTTCTGTCCAGACAGGAAGACTCGGCCCCAGAAGAGGTCTGGGGTTGGGGCCCCAGCACTTGTGTTTACAAAGCTCCCCAGGTGTTTCTAAAACATAGCCAAGGTTGAGAACCACTCCATCCTCCAAGAACCAGCCTAATTATCCCCTTCTTATTGTGAGAAGTAAGAAAGCTGAGAAGGTAGTGTTTATTGAGCAGTTACTGTGTGCTCAGCCCTTTGTCTCCTTTATCTGCCATAGCAGTCCTGGGAGGTAGGTTCTATTAGTCCTATTTGACAGCTGGAGAAGCAAGCTCAAAGATGAGCAGGAACTTGACCTAGGGTACTCAGCTGACAGTGGGCAGAGTGAGGGTTTGAATCCAGGTCCATGTGACTCCAAGGCAGCTTTGCATCTGTAACTGGCTCACAGGCAAGAGGGGTTGAAGTGGTTTTCTTACTGGGCTACAGAAACCGTAGAGAGGCTGGTGCAGCCCAGCCCAGCAGGGAGGTGTCAGCAGGGCTTTGGGAAGGAGAGGAGGGGGCATTTGGATTGGGGATTTAGAAGGCACTAAAGGCCTGTGAGGAGGAATTTGATAAGAGCAGGAGGAATCAAAGCAGGTGAGGGAAGGTGAACAGGTGGGGAGATCAGTCAGGAGGCTACTGCAATAGTCCAGGCAGAGAGGAGGGGGCAGGCAGCAGACAAGCTGCAAACAGGCCTGCAAAGGCAGACAGGGCAGCCCCCGGCACCCAGCTGCCTCCCTGCTGGAAAGCCCATCCATTTTCACGAAGCAACAGGAAGCACTCCTGGGCAATCTCATCTGAGAAGACTGCATTTCATTATAATTTAAGTCTTTCTTGGGCTTCATCAAAGGTATGAGTGTCTTGAAAAAGATAGGCTTCTCTTTCCTCAGGTGAGGGGGAAACACGCCAGAGCTTTCTCCTCTAATATAAACTAGACAGGGAGATGCAGCTGAACTTGGCAGAGCCTGCTGGAGAACGCTAATAGACTTGACGAGCAGAGAATTATTGGAAGAGACAGCTCCAGAGGGTGGCGGGGTGGGGAGGCAGAGAGGCCCCAGGACTGCCAGCCCCAGGTGGCTTATTGGGTGCGGGATTCACGGCAGCAGATGCAACCCCAGGCCCTGAACAGACTCAGCTTGGCATCTGCCCAGAAGCTTTTTTGCCTGGAGACCAGAAAGATAAGACTCTGGGAAATAAGACCCCTGCCACTACCCCCCCCCCCCCACATGCTTCCGGTTGGTTCCAGTGATCCCATTAATTATGGAGGCTCAGGGACTGGAATGGAATCCGTGGCGTTTCCTGCTTCGGAGCTCTCAGTGGGAGGATGGAAGTGACCTAGAAACAACGTTTAGCCGGGAGAAAAAGAACCCACGCAGGTGGGACACTCCCACCAGAGGCTGGAAGGGGCTGGGGGCTCACATGGGAAAAAGCGTGTCTTAAGATACTATCTCAGGCAGTGAGATGTCCCCGAACATTTGGCGCATGAGAAGGTGTTTTGCTTTTTAAAAAAATTAGATTATTTTCCTTTTGCCTTTAATAAAAACCAGCGCTGGTCTCTGACTCACAGGCTCAAAACAGCCTTCGCTGGTTACAGAGGCCTGGATTTCAGCAGTGGCACAGGCTGGAACTGTTCTCAAATAGGAAATCGAAGACAGGGAGACAAAGCAGGGGAGAGGGACGTGTGAGGGAGAGGCAGAGCAAGAAATAAATTCATTGTTAATGCCAAGCTGGGGGGACGGGGAGCTTCGGGGCTGCTCCCTGGGTGTCCTGCAAGGCTGTTCAGTCTCAGGGCTGAGCCAGGCAAGGGACCCCGGCTTCCCTGCCAGCCAGCCCTCCAACCAGGAGGCTGCTCATCCCAGCTCCAGAGAGAAGCCACCTCTGTGTCAGAGGCCCCTGAATTTTGAGCAGATACCCTGTCACGCTGAGCGGGAGGCTGTCATCTCCCCAGGGAGGGCGCTGTCACTCAGAGTGGTTATGGCAGCTAGGAAGCTACTTTCATTGGGCTGGGAGGCAGGGCTGGAGATGGGGGGACCAGAGGTTCCCTGTTCTCTCTCTTTCTCTCTCTTGCTGTCTGTCTCTGTCTCTGCCTCTCTCTTTGCCTCTCTCTGTCTCTCTCTCTCTCTGTCTCTCTCTCTGTCTGTGTCTGTCTCTCTCTATCTCTTTCCCTCTCTGCCTTGCTTTGTCTTTCTATCTTCCTTCCAATATCTGGCTCATTTTATCTCATTGTCTCTCTGATTCTTTGTCTCTGTCCCTCTTTCTCTGTTGGGGTCTCTTTTACTCTCTCCAGAAAAATGGCTGAACTTGTTAAGCCAGAGATCAAACACCCCAGCGGGCTGAGTGGCGAGCAGGAAACACTGCTTCAACATCTGGAGGTCTCTTTCTCTGCGCCACAGTGGGCTCCCTGTGGAGAGAAAGGGCAGGGAGGCTGCGGGTGTGGGTGGGAAAAAATCAGTGCAAACCCTGTCATTCTTCAGACCTGGTGAGCCGGGCAGGGGCAGGGAAATCTGTTAAGGGCCAGATGCATGCACAGGCTGACCAGTCAGGCAAATAGTTGGACAAATGGGGAGGTCCTCACCCCGCAGGAAAAAGCAGATCTGGTGGGGGCCACCAGGCCCTCATGGTGTCTGGGGGCTCTGAAGCTGCACCTGACAACCTGTGTGCTTTTCGAGAAGTGAAGCATCTACGGGGTGAAGGACAAAGACAAAGACCCCTAGACTAGGGGCATTAGGAAAGTCAGTTTACTGACTCTTCCTAGCAGCGCTGCCAGGGGTATCCTTCCTGTCTTGAAGATACTGAGGTCACACAGGCCAGGAATATGTTCCATGCACCCAGCTGGGGAGGAGCCGGCCGACTCCCTGGCTGGCACTTTTTCTAGTCATATTTGTTCCTACAGCAGATGGAAACTGGGCTCGTGGCAGGTTCAGGGCAAAGGCAACCAGGCGAGGGTGCAGTCTGAGTCTGAGCCCAACGCGAGGAGGGAGGGAAGGAGAGGGTGTCTGAGCCTGTTGGCGGGACCTGTTTTCCAGAGTTTACCTTTTAGAGGCAGGTTGGCAATGTGGCTCCCTGTGTCCATTTTGAGAGGAAAAGGAAGGGGAGGAATAAGAGAGAGAGACACACACAGAGACAGAGTGAGACACGGAGACAGAGAGAGACAGAGAGAGAACCAGAGAGAGAACCAGGGAGAGGAGCAGGGAGAGAGACAGCGAAGCATAGCCTTCCACTTCCTCCCACCTCCCTTCCTCCCTGGAATGCGGGCTTGCAGGCGGCCAGAAGGACACAAGAGAACTGGCGAGCATTGATTGAGCCTACTACATGCTGTGCTAGGTGTGGTCACAGATGAGCTCTCTCGCACCATCATGGTCCCATCTATTTTACAGAGAAGTAAACTGAGGCAAAAAGCGTTTAGGGGATTTGTTCAGAATCACACAACTAGTAATTGGCAGAGCCAGGACTCCCCCACAGCACCCCCTCACATATCTTTCATGGCCCTGGTATTCCTCTCTTTCTCCCTATTATCTATCTGTCATCTATCTGTCATTCTTCTCCTTCTCTCCCCCTCCATCTCTCTCTCTCTTTCTCTCCATCTATCTATCTCCATCTTTCTCGGTATCTCTCTATCTCTCTCTCTATCTCCATCTACCTATTTCTCTATCTCCATCTATCTCTGTATCCTCTCTATCTCTCTATATCTATCTACCTATCTATCTATCTATCTTCTATATCTATCTGTCATCGCTCTCTCTCTCTCTTTCTTTCTTCCTTCCCTTCACTGTGCATGGAGCTGGGAGTGGCAGAGGCTGGGGCAGGGCCACAGAGAGAGGAGGAGACTGAGGACAGAGCTACCCACACGCAGCCCCCACAGCCTGCAGAGGTGCCATCTGTAACAACCGCAGCCTGTCTCGCCCTCTCCTCTGCTGGCTCTCGGAGTGGACTGCATCAGGCCACTTCTCCAGGGAGTGTGACTCAGGCTAAGTGTGGTGGCGACCAGCAGGGCACGTGGCTAGGCGAGTGGGGCCCGTCGAGCAAGAGTGGAGACTGGGAGTGGGGACTCAGGGCGTCTGCTGTAGGGACCTTTTTACGCCTGTGCTAGGAAGTGCCTTGGGCCCCCAGTCTCCTGGGGTTGGGGATGAAAGGCAGGGCTTCTGCAGTGCCACCTGACAGTCCCTGAGAAGGAGAGGCGGTCATCCCTGTGAGAGGGGAGGAGGGCTGGCACGTCGGGTTGCAGGGCACGCCTCTTACATAAGCATATGAGCCAAGACCCCACATGTGACTCTGATAGCTTTATGTAACACACCATGGTGAGCCCCTCAGTAGACCCAGCATGTGGCTGGTTGGCGCCCAATGCCCACCTCTGACGTGAGTGGCTGGCACCCAACTCTGACATGACTGTGAGAATGAAACTT
>CAUYQG010010417.1:0-32077 GCA_963574415.1 Tarsius wallacei
GTGGATTGCCTGAGCCCGCGGGTTCGAGACCCGCCTGGGCAGGCGAAACCTCATCTCTACAATAAATCTAAAAAATTAGCCGGGCGTGGTAGCGCGCGCCTGTAATTCCGGCTACTCGGAAGGCTGAGGCGGAAGGATCGCTGGAGCCCAGCGGGTCGAGGCTGCGGTGGCCGGAAGCGGCCACTGCACTCCAGTCTGGGTGACGGAGTGAGACGCCAACTCAAAAAAAAAAAAAAAAAAAAAAAAGTGGCCAGGCGTGGTGGTGCACGCCTGTAGTTCCAGCTGTCTGGAAGGCTGAGGCAGAAGGATCGCCTGAGCCCAGCAGGTCGAGGCTGTGGTGGCCAGGAGTGTGCCACTGCACTCCAGCCTGCCAGCCTGGGCAACAGAGTGACACTCCAACTAAAAAAAGAAAAAAGTTAGAGTGCAGAATTTAAAGGGACAAAATAAGTGAAGAGAAAACAAAAGGTGAAAAGAAACAGTTTGTATATGATTCTAGTGAAAGAAGTGACAACTTCAGTCATGCTTGAAGCAGCTGCTGGACAGTTTAAAAGATTGATTACTGTCATGCATTCCACATACCTGGATGTGAGGTGGGACAAGGCTCGGGGAGGGACCCCAGCAGGAGACAGAGACAAGCTCTGGGCACAGAGGAGAAAGGGGGACTCGACGTGTGTTGTCGTGGCAGAGACGTGGGGAGCGAGTCTCGAAGACGAGCGTCCGTCCAACCACAGAGGGCGAAGACAAGTAATTCACACTCGGCGGACCCCACACGTGACAGCAAGGGACTGCTGAGGGCTCCTCTTTCTCTTCTTGTAGAAAATCTAAACGGCACTGGCCTCCTCCTTGCCTGGGTAGGCCGAGTGTGGGGGTAAAGCGACCCTGCGTGGAATGGCTGTGATACCGACAGAGATCTGTGGGAGGAAGGCTCACAGTTAGGGGCATACATTGCTTCCTACAGGTATGCGGCCACTGAATTTAAAGCCCTCGGAAATAGAATTAAAGGTGTGCAGAAGTCAGGATGGCCGGGAGGCTTAGTTGAAACTTATTTGTCTGACTTTTGCATTGCCATTCTTCTTTGGTAGGCTGCGTGGACCACAGGAATTCTCCAAAGTGTTTGCTTAATGGGCGTCGCCAATTAGACTTCTGCTGGTGGAGCTTTTACGATCAATGAAACTGTGGACGACTGCCGTGACCGGCTGCGGTCTCCCGGTCAGCCTGTGATCGGGTATTGGTGCACAGCCCTCAAACTGCTATTTTCAGATGCCTGGGCGAGAGATGACTGGGAGAAGGATAGAAAGAAATCACCCTCGCATGTCTAAATTGCTCATTGTGTGGTCAATGTTTGTACACGTTTGTGCATCCAACACATGGGGCACCTGCTGTGTGCCAGGCCTGCTCTCAGCTGCTGGAGTGTGGAGGGGTTCTAAGCGTGCCCCAAACATCGCCAGCACCGGAGTGGGACTGTCATGGCAGTAACCTGTGAAGGTGATGGTTATGTACGGCAAGGCGTCAGAATTTAAGCGTCAGATTCCACCAACACAGTTTCTGGGACCTGGCATTCGTTGCCTCCTCGCTTCAGTTTAAATTTGCCCTTCAGAGTTTTGAAGCTGGCCTAACAGTGTCTGTTTCCTAAGAGCACCAGTAGCTGATCTCTAAATGACTTGCAAGCAGTGTCCTTCTGGGGCAAATCAGAGAAGGAAGAAGACAGGTCACGGGTTAGCGTTGGAAGGTCTGTGGAACCCAGAGCTCCAACTAAAGATAGCAAATTGAAGCAAACTAGGGATGGTTTAAAGTGAAGAAGCTCGCAAGGCAAGAGAAAGATCAGTCATGCTCACAGGCACCACCGAGCCGGATTTCATGCAGTGGTGGGCTGGCGTGCCAGGTCTCCCCACACGTTCATAGCGGGTGGCAAATGAATGACTGTGGAAAGGTATTGACATTCTGTCTTTCCTACCCAGAATATTTTCACATTTTTTTTAAAGCAGGAAATAAATACCGATTTTATTTTACATGTACATGAAGCTCTCACAAAAAAATGAGGACCCACAGAAGTAGCAAACCTCACATACTTACATGGTAGGTTGAACAAAGGTGGCATTTGAGGAAAAGTGACTAAAATGTACGGGAAGTTGATATGTTTTTGGAGTCGGGGTTTCACTCTGTCATCCAGGCTGGAGTGCAATGGCATGATCGTGGCTTACCGCAGCCTCTACTTTCTGGGCTCAAGCAGTCCTGCCACCTCAGCCTACAGAGTAACTGGGACTACAGGTCACAGCACTATGCTTGACTGAGCTTTTTAGTTTTTGTAGACAGAAGGTCTTGCTATACTGCCTGGGCTGATCTCAAACTCCTGGGCTCAAGCAAGCCTCCCTCCTTGGCCTCCCAAAGTGCTGGGATCACAGGCATGAGTCACCATGCCTGGCTATATTATTTAAGAGTCATTGTTAAAAAAAAATCCTACAGTTTTTTTCTCGGTCTTTAGTCCCTGTTTCTGGTGATAAGAATGTTTCTTTTCTCCTGGTACAGGGGGGAAAGGAAAAGTCAGAGTTCTTACCCAGAATATTTTCAAGGAATGGGTCATCATTTACATTTTCATCAGCAGATGATTCTTCTAGGGTAGCATTTCTCAGAGTGCATCTGAAGATCACTGGCATGGAAGCACGTAGCTGTTGACAAACAAATAAGTGACTTCCAAAGTCCACCCTATGCCGTTGCAATCCAGGTTTCTGCAGTGGTGAATGAGAAACTGCATTGTAACCACAAAATTTGAAGAACCCTTGGAAATTTTAATTGGGGATAACAAATATATGGTCTCCAAGAAAGGTTTTATAAAATCTTATGCAATTTTTTATGTATGTGAATACTTTTATTTTTTCTAGAAAAAATAATGGTTTCTTCTTTTTAAAGAGGCATCTAATTTTTAAAATGAATAGCTTATTTAATTGACAAATTATAATCTTATGCATTTATGGGTACAATGTGGTGTTCTAATACATATACACAATGTGGAGTGACTAAATCAGGCATTTAGGTATTTATCACCACACTGACCTGTCATTTTGTATGGGGGGCTTTTGAAATTATGTTCCTGGCTATTTTGAAATGCATGACACCTTGTTTGATCCCAAGACTCAATCTTTCTAGCGCCTTTGGAGCCACACTGCCCAACTCCCTCCCTACAACCCCAGCTTCCAGCAGCCATCATTCTTTTTTTTTGAGTTGGAGTCTCACTCTGCCGCCCAGACTGGAGTGCAGTGGCATGCTCAGGGCCACCACCCCAGCACCGACCAGCAGCCATCATTCTAGGTTACTTCTTTGAATTCAACTTTCCATATTTCACATACTAGTGAGGTCATGAGGCATTGTCTTTCCACGCCTGGTTTATTTTCCTTAGCATAACGTCCTTCAGATGCGTCATATTGCTGCAGATGGTGGCTTTATTCTTTTTTGTGGCTGAATACTCCGTGGTGAGTACAGGCCACATTTTTCTTGGATCATTCTCTGTTGATGGGCACTTAGGTTGCTTCTTTGCCTTAGCTGGTGTGAATAATGCTGCAGTGAACACGGGAATGCACACGTACCTTTGAAATGCAGGCTTCAGCTCTTTTGGAGATGTGCACCAGAAGTGAGAGTGCTGGACCAGAGTGCTGGGTCTTTTTAGCTTTTGGAGGAACCGTCATGCTGTTTTCCATAAGAGCAACCTTCACTGACATTCTCACCAACAATGTGCATCAGTTCCTTTCTCTGCATTCTCACAAACACTGGTTATTTTCGTCTTTTTGGTTGAAAAGTTTCAAAAGGTGTGAGATGGTGTCTCACGGTGGTTTTGATTTACACTTTCTTAATGGTTGGTTGGCTGGGCATTTTTCCATGTACCTGGTGGCCATTTGCATATCTTCCTCTGAAGAATGTCCGCTCATCATTCTTCCAACTGTTCTATGAACCAATATAACTAAATGTAAGCCCTGGACCAGAGTTCAAGTTTACTTAACCATCTATTATTTCTTGTTTACTCTAATTCATTCTAGAAATAATCTGGTTTTGGTCTAGGGAGCTGGGAAGGGTTTCCTTAAGAAGTAATGACAGACCTCGGCCAGGCTCGGTGGCTCAGCCTGTGATCCCAGCACTTTGGGAGGCCGAGGTGAGTGGATTGCCTGAGTCCGCGGGTTCGAGACCCGCCTGGGCAACTTGGCGAGACCTCATCTCTACAATAAATCAAAATTTAGCTGGGCTTGGTGTCACACGCCTGTAGTTCCAGCTCCTTGGAAAGCTGAGGTCGAACGATCGCCGGAGCCCAGCAGGTCAAGGCTGCAGTGGCCAGGAGTGTGCCACTGTACTCCAGTCTGTGTGACAGGGTGAGACTCGAACTCAAAAAAAAAAAGAAGTAATAACAGACCTAAAGATGTGATTATTGTATTAAGACTCAAATACCAATTCAGGGTCACCTAAGGTACTAGAAGTCCTCCCAAGCAGAGGAAGCTTTTTGTTCATTATGTGGAAAGAAACACAACGCATCTCTTTAGAAAAAATGAAGACCAAAGTCTCTGAAGCACCTGCAGGCAGGGTACAGAGGGACGAGGGAGTCTGGAGGGTGTCTAGACAGACTCCTTGTCACTTCAGGACATGTTGAAGTCTCCTCTGGAAGACGTTTAAGTGTTTTCAGCAGGAACGAATATATAAATGTGAAGGTACGGTAAGCACTTTCTGGACTAAATTTTCTTGCTTTTCATCTAAATTAAACCCCGAAACTATTGCCACACTATTTAACAAGTTGGAGGAAGGCAAGTGTGAGCATAAGAGGGACAGTTGGAAAGTGATTTCAGTGTTCCCTGCATGTTGTGACTGTAACTGAGTTCGGAGATTTATGGATGGAAGATGAGTAAGAGAAAAACGGAAGGACTTCAGGTGCTCTGGATCATATACAGAGAAAGCGGGGGAGAGGCGTATGGGCCTCGATTCCTGGCTTTTTTGGCTTTTCAACTAAAGTGAGGGCAGTACTCTCAAGATACGAGGAACCCTGGAGAAGAGAGCTCCACGACGCAGAAAGAAGAACGAGCTGTGTGGGCCTGGATGTACCGAGTTTCGATTTCCTTTGAGGAAACAAAATGGACATGTCTATCAAACAGTTGGCTATAGATTTCGGAAAATCAATGACTTCTAAAACATGTTGGTTTCTAAGTTTGTCTTAATTGCTCTCATTAACTGCACAGATCCCTAGGGTGTCCCACCACCCCACACCCCAATACTGCTGAAAACAAAAGCCCATATTCTGCTGGAAGGCAGCTGGTGAGACATCACTTCTTTTTAAGTCTCCCAGTTTAATGTCGGCCCTAGAGCACCATCAAATTTGCTGCGAATCCCAATCATCTGATGCTTCGGAATCCGTACTACCTTCTTGTGGGCGTGTGTGTAGATAATTTCTCCCTGACTCTGTGGGGTAGTAAGTTCTGCCTCCCCAGTGAGATTTCAAAGCCTTTGATGGAAAAGAAAATGAGATCTTTCCCTGCTACAGCAACTGTCATGAAAATGATTTCAAGGCAGAAGGCTGAGACAACGATCCTACTTTTATGGAACTAGCACAGCAGACATGGACTGCACAGACTTTGGGAGACGTTTAGTATACAATGGAGTGGAGTTGGTAAGTAAAATGTAATCAGGAGAATCAGGAGCAGAAGAAACAGAAAGCGTTGAGCCAGATTTAGGGAGACGCAGGGTAAGCAGTGGACTGGGAACCGCTACAGCGAGGAACACAGGAAGTGAGGACGGATGCACTTGGGGGAGTCTGGAGTGAGTTCAACATGATGGTGCAGAAAGAGCAAGGACTTGATGGCCAGACTGGCCTCGACTCGGGGAGCCTTCCGAGTCTCAATCCGACCCTGAGTGCCCTTGGTTTGTGGGTGAATTCTAAGGGTATGTTGGGGGCAGCAGTGCTCCCTGAGCTCCGGTCACCCCTGTGGGTCCTTGCTGAGTATCCCCAACTGCAAGGTCGCCTGTCCTCTGCCCTTGACCTGCTCCTTTATCGGGTGCTGGCTGTTTGGAGAAGCAGGTGCTGTGTGCTACACTGCCTGCCCCTGTCGTCTGGCTAATGGGTATAATAATTCTCCCTCCTAGTATTGTGGTGAAAATGTGGAGCCTGACGCTTTGGCAGGCTTTTGAGAAGTGCTTGTTTGAACTTTGCACATCATTCCAGCAGAGGTGTCCTTCAGGGAAGTCCAACACAACCAGCTGGAAGAGGCCAGGCATTTGCTTTGGCCTCAAGGAAGATGGGCAGTCGAATGCTGAGCATTAGAGGCTCCTACGCAGAGAGAGGGAAAATAGTTTTGGAAAACAGTTTTCAAGAAGAAAGGCTTTTGCAAAGGCAGAAGCTCTGGCAACTCACAATTGTTGGCACATCTCAGCACGGTTGGAAGCGATGTGCATGCTGGTCTTGGTGACCTTGCCTAACGATGTCTTATGAGGGTGGGTGGGCTTGCATTCACAGTGGATGATGTTGTAGTCTGGTTTACAGGAACAATCAAGGGAGAGTATGGATTCACTTCCGGAGCCAAAGAAAGCAGCTTACCTGGTTAAGGCATGGCTCCGTTCCCCTGTGAGAACCGAGTGCGGCCTTCTGACCATGCCAGGAAGGAAGTCGAGAACAACGAGAGTTCTGGGAATGAGAGGGCATGGGAGGAGCCACTGAAGACTCCCAAGGACAGAGCCCTGGACAAGGGCAGTCACATGTCCTCACACAAGTACCCTGAGGCCCTGGCCTGGCTGGCCCACACTTTCCTCCTGGAATCACTGACTGTGTTTAGGGATGGCCTGAGCAACTACACGCCACGCCTGCCGCAATTTCAGGTCCTGTGCGAATACAGTGCAGCGTCACAGGTCTTCTAGCCTACGCTTTCTACGGTCCTCTGATTCTCTCGCTCACAGTCTCCTCTACCCACTCATTTTCCTGAATTTCACAGCTCGAAACACAAGTGCCTTCCCGGGGGCTCACATATTTACCTCTGTTGGAAACTTTAAACTATTTTCCCTTCCATTTAAAGACTCGATGAACTGTATTCCATTTCTCATTATCACCAAATTCCCTGAAATATCATATCTCATCCTTTATCCTCAAGGATGATTCTGCCTGTGGGCCTTCAGTAGAGGAACGTGTGTCCTATAATTGTTTTCCAAAAAAGGTGATGTGTTTCTACATTTTCCATCTGGAGATTTGTACTCTGTAGAGCTTCCCCGGCAAGCTAAAGAGACTGTCCTATTTTTAAAAGATAATTGATTTTTTTTCAGTATCATTATAATAACATAACCTAAGTGCAGCTTCAGAATGCTAAGATAAAATGATCATTTGTCAACTTATTCAACAAAAGTATCAATGTATTTATACAATGATATGCAAAGATTTATACAATGACTTTTATATTGATAGCTCTGCTCAAAACACTGATTAGAAAATTAATTATAAGGCCTATTCTCAAAAAAAATCAGACAGTAGAAGAGATAATCACCAAAACATATAATTGTAGCACTACCATGGTAAGAATAATGATAAAGAGACGTACATATTAATGAAAGATACTAAGAACAAAATGATATGGAACCCAGAATTAAGAGAAGGTATTTATTAAGAAAGACTTCACCAAACCTGAAAATGCATAAGTCGAGTTGCAAAGTCTGACTAGCCAAGAGGGAGGGTCCCTTCCAACCATAGATGAGTAAGCACCGATGTCACAAACACTGGCACTGGCGTGATGTGGCGGCAGGAGCAGACACGGGGGTGACGGCAGTCCCATGCTCTTCGAGTGACATATAAACCTGGGGAGCAGGCAGAAGCCGCACCTGGAGAACAAATGCTGCCTTAAGGAGCTCAACTCTGATCTGGTAGGTGACAGGAAGTCATCATGGGGTTCGGGGTAAAAACGGCACATTTCAATTGGCATTTTAGTTTAAATGCAGTTGATTATGGGGAAGTAAACCACAGCAAAGAGAACTGGGATGTGATTGAAGGCAATCTGTAAAATAAATGATAAAAACATCGAGCCTTTAATATAACACAAGCTCAGTGTAGTGGCTCATCTTTATTTGAGATCCAGTTTCACAGATGATTTGATTCTGTATCTACGGAACCCTAAAAAGTTCCCCAGATGATGCCTAGCACTCATAATTGACTTCATTAAAGACTTAAGACACAAAATCAACACTCAAAAAACAGTGGTATCTCTAGACATCAACAACATTCAAGCTGAGAACCAAATCAGGAAGACAATCCCATTTATAATAGTCACAAAAATAAAATAAAATACCTTGGAATACATCTAACCAAAATGGTGAAAGATCTCTACGAGAACTACAAAACACTGCTGAAAGAAATAAAAGATGACACAAGCAAATGAAAAAAACATTCCATGTTCAGAGATCAGAAGAATCAGTAAGGTCAAGAAGTCCATACTACCAAAAGCAATCTACAGATTCAACAATTCCTATCAAATTGCCAGCATCATTTTTCACATACCTGGAAAAAGATAATGCTTAGACTCATACCAAAGCAAAAAAGAGCTTAAAGAGCCAAAACAATCTTAAGAAAAAAGAACAAAGCTGGAGGTATCACATTACCAGATGTCAGATTTTACTACAAGGCTACAGTAACAGCATGTTGCTTATACAAACAGGCAGATAGACCAATCCAGAAATAAAACTGCTGGCATAAACCATCTCATCTTAGACAAACTGACAAAAATAATCTCTGTGGAAAGACACCCTATTTAGCAAATGATGCTGGGAAAACTGTCTGACCATATGCATAAGAATGAAGCTGGACACCTTCCTCTCACCATATACAGATATAGACTCAAGATGGATTAATGACGTTAGTGTTAGACCTCAAACAATAAAAATCGTAGAAGAAAGCATAGAAACCACTCTTCTGGACATGGGCCTAGGCACTGAATTCATAACCAAGACTTCAAAAGCAAAAGCAGCAAAAAATAAAATTGACAAGGGAGAGCTCATCAAACTCAAGAGCTTCTGCACAGACAATCCACTCAACAGACAACCTACAGAATGGGAGGGGACATTTGCAATCTATGCATCCAACAAAGGTCTCATATCCAGAATCTACAAAGAACTCAAACAAATTAACAGGAGAAAAAACAACAATGCCATGAAAAAGTGGGCAAAGGATATGAACAGACACTCTGCAAAGGAAGACATACAAGAAGGCAACAAACATATTGAAAAGTGTTCAACGTCACTAATCATCAGAGAAATGTAAACCAAAGCTGCAACGCAATACTATCTCACACCAGACAGGACGGCTTTTACTAACAAGTTAAAAAAAAAAAAAAACAGGTGCTGGAGAGGATGCAGAGAAAAGGGAATGCTTCTACGCTGTTGATGGGAGTGCAAGTTAGTTCAGCCCCTGTGGAAAGCAGTTTGGAAATTTCTCAAAGAACTGAAAATAGACTTAATGCTCAACTCAGCAATCCCATGACTAAGTATATACCCAAAGGTGCACAAATCACTCTACCAAAAAGACACTTGCACACATATGTTTATTACAGCACCATCCACAATAGCAAAAGCATGGAACCAATCTAGATGCCCGTCAGTGGTGGAATGGACAAGAAAAATGTGGTATACACCATGGAATACTATGCGGCCATGAAAAAGAAAACACTCATGTTCTTTGCAGAAACACAGATGCAGCTAGAGATCATCATCCTGAGCAATTTATCACAGAAACAGAAAACGGAATACCACATGTTCTCCCTAATAAGTAAGAGCTAAACTCTACACACATGGGCCCAGGGATGAGAACAACAGACACTGGGGCATTTCTAAAGGGAGGAAGGAGGGACAGCGAAAGGGCTGAGAACTACCCACCGGGTCCCGTGTCCATCACCTGGGTGGCAGGCTCAGTAGAAACCCAAGCTTCACCATCATGCAATATTCCTATGTCACAGATCTGCACATGTATCCCCGGAATCAAAATAGAGAATTAAAAAAAGAAAAAAAAGGAAATTATACTATGATGGAAAGAAAACAACAATTGAACTGTGGCAATCACTTAGCAGTTAAGCTTCTGATAATACCTACATTGGTTTATTTATGAGGGTTTTAAATGCCAAGGTATCAATGGTGTCTATTCAGGCCACTGCGTTGGATATTTGGAGACAAGGCAGAGTGGAGAGGGTCAGTGTGCTCAGAATATGAAGCTGAGTGCCACGTTAAAGGTGGTGCAGCCTTGGGAGGAAGTGAGAGCCAGGCTTGGAGGAAAGTCCATCCCACTCACAGGTCCCAGAACCGTAGTCACCTCATGTCACGCAAGGCCAGCGGGAAAACGGAAGACAAGAGCCAGGAAATGTCTAAGCCAGACCCTTTACCGACTCTTCCACAGAAAAAACCAGGCGGAGCAGAGTGGACCACTTAGGACTGGCTCGTTTGGACCATTCCAGTAGGCTTTGGGCTACAGCGGTGGCCTGGTCCCTGGCCCTTGGCGACTTAGAGCTGGGGGACAATTGCCATGGCACGTGAGAGTTAGACAAAGAGGGGACTGGGCCATAGACCAGGGACTGCTTGCTTTGTGGACGAGAATGGGGCTCCCAGCTAAGCCCTCTGCCATCTCTACCAAAGGGCTGGCCCTGGGAGCAGCAGTCCGTCTCTGGCCAGCAAGCTCTGTAAAATGTCAAAGCATCCTAAAGTACAGAAAGTAAAAACAGTGGGTCTCAGGAGCACACCACGTGGAGGAAAGCCGCCCACCTGCTAGACTTTCACATGCTGAAGTTTAACGTAAAAGTGTGCTTTGATGTGATTTTGTTGACTAGAGGTTTCTCTATTGGAGCAAAGAAGAAAACGAGGAAGAGGGAGGGAAAAGGGAAGGGAGAAGGGAAGGAAGGAATGGACAAAAGCAAAAAGAGAGGAAGGGAGGAGGGAAAGGAGGAAGGAGGGAGGGAGGAGCAGAAGAACAGAAGCAGAGCAAGCCAGAACTCCAAGCCCTCTGTGTTAGCTGGCTCCTTGCCTAGTTAGCATGAAACCAAACTGGCTCTGTTGCCTGTAGATTCCTTGTTCTCCTTCCTCCACCAGGGGACATTGGCAGTCTGGAGATGCTCGATTCTCAAAACTGGGGGGCGACGGCTCACATCTGGTGACCAGCATTCTCCTACAGGCAGGCCAGCGTCCCTCAAGCAAGCATGATCTGGCCCCGAATGCCAACAGCGCCCAGGCTGGAAAACCTTGGCTGATGGTATCATGATTTGGAGCAGAATGGCATTTTGAAAAACGGCCACTGCAATGGAGGCAATTAAGATGAAACTAATGAATTATAAAAATGCTCGCATATATTAGAATATGCTTTGCTTACAAAATTCCATTTCGTCAAAATGAAAATTTATTTTAGTTCGAGCTATTTTACATGATTTTGCTAAGTCAGTGTCACTTGCTTTTAATTTCCTCCTCAGCTTAGCCACATGGTCAGCTGTTTTCCTTGCCCTTATTTAAAAGAGGAGGACACGTTTTTAAAAAAAATGAAGGAGAAATAAAGTTTGCTTTCTCTGTGAAACTGTATACTTCTGAGAACGCAGCCCACCCACAGTGCACCCGACAGCTTCCCCGTTATAAACGAACACCAGGGTCGTAAAGAGAGAGTTGGGAAGGGGAGACTGGAAACACTGGCAGCTTTATTGCTCGTTATAGATGGAAGCAAGTGGATGGAAGGATGATCATAGGGCGACACTGCTTTGATTCTGTTGTCCCAAAGAACAGCATTCTAAGGGTAGAAACAAGGGGGAAAGCTGTAAAGTTAAAGAAAGAAAAATCCAGGCCCTCTTCAACAGACAGCCGCTCCCGACATGTTCTGAGCCAGATGTAAGTGTGGAAGGGACTGGGGGAAGGAAGATGTCACTTCTGCGGACCGCCCCCTGCCCCGCTGGCCGTCCCCGTTCCCCACCATCACAGTGGACAGAGGAGGAGCATGGCGTTCAGAACGAACTCGTGTCTAAGATGCCGCTTGGGCTGCTTGGCTGCGTGAATGTGATGACGACGCATCAAGCGATTTATGGTCAGAGAAATGTGCCAAAAATAGGGTTAAGTGCATTCTGTAAATTGACCCGGTGAAGTCCCACGTTACTCACCCCCCCCCAAGTAATGTAGAAGTTTGGGTTGTTTCTCCAGCTCTCCTTTCTTTAAGTTTTGACTGATCACTTTGCTCAAATTCTATACCCATCTCGTACATAGTGAGCACTGAGGAAAATCAGTTCCTTGAAAAGAATTGACACTGTCATCTCCTGGTTATGGTTAACATCCTCGAATCACCCATAGGCTTTTTCGTTTTTTTCTACTCCCATTGGGTCGGTTACCAGCTCTATGATAATGACCCTTAAAGTTGCATTTCTTTCTAGTTCAAGTCACGATTTCTAACTCCTTCTTGTGAGCCCAACACCTCCTGAAACCACCGCCAGAATCAAAATACAGAACGTAACCGGCACCCCACAAACCGTTGTGCCTCTTGTGATGCCTCCTTGCGGGCTCTGCCTGTCTCCACCTGACTGCCCCAGACAAGCACTGCTCGGCTTCCTGTCACTACCTTTCATTTGGCCTCACCCAGAGTTCGGTAAATGAAGTCACGCAGCAGGCACTCTCACTGCTTCCACTCTCACACACGTTTGACTTGGCACCATTACTCGGCCAGTGTTGTTGCATGTATCAACAGTTCATTCCTTGTCTTAGCTGAGTAGTATTCCATTCATTTATCCACCCGTTAATCTGTTGACGGACGAAGTTGTTTCTAGCTTGGGGCTGCTAAAAACAGTCTACTATAAATATTCATATCCACACTGCTGCACAGGCCTTTGCTTTCATTTCTCTTGGGTAAATATGTAAGACAGGAAGCTTACACCACATGGTAGGTATGCACTTAGGTTTTAAGAAACTATCAAACTGATTTCCAAAGCAATTTACAGTCTACATTTCCGCCAATGTTTATTCAGGTTTTAGTCCATCCATATTCTTGCCAGCACTTGTTATGTTCTTTCTTTTATTTTTGTCATTTCAATACGTGTTGAACGGTAATCCAATGTGGTTTTGATTTGCTTTTATCTAATGACTAATAATATTGAGTGTCCTTTCACACATCTAATTGTCTGCTTGTATATTCTGCTCATTTTCAATTGGGCTGTTTGTTTCTTCGCTGAGTTTTGGGAGTTCCTCATATAGTGATACAGGTCATTTATTCGATATTTGATTTGTACACATTTTCTTATTGTCTATTCTTAGTCTTTTCATTTTAACAACAGTGGTTTTTTTTTGGTTTTTTGTTTTGTTTTTTGGTTTTTTTTTTTTAGTTGGAATCTCACTCTGTCGCCCAGACTGGAGTGCAGTGGCCGCTCCCGGCCACCACAGCCTCGACCTCCTGGGCTCCGGCGATCCTTCCGCCTCAGCCTTCCAAGGAGCTGGAACTACAGGCGCACACTACCACGCCCAGCTAATTTTTTGATTTATTGTAGAGATGAGGTCTCGCTTGCCCAGGCGGGTCTTGAACCCGCGGGCTCAGGCAATCCACTCACCTCAGCCTCCCAAAGCACGGGATTACAGGCTGAGCCACCGAGCCCGGCTAACAACAGTGTTTTTTAAAGCAGGGTTCTCCAACCCCCAGGCTGTGGACCAATAGTGGTCTGTGGCCCATTTGGAACCAGGTCATACAGCAGGTGAGTGGTGAGTGACTGGAGCTCTGTCTTCTGTCAGATCACTGGTGGCATTAGATTCTCATAGGAGCGCAGACCCTATTGTGAACTAAGCAAGTGACAGATCTAGGCTGCACACTCCTTATGAGACTCTAATGCCCGATGACCACCCCCACCCCCTTATCTGCGGAAATGTCATCTTCTATGAAACCTGTCTCTGATGCCAAAAACTTTGAGGACTGCTGTTTTAAAGTGCAGGTGCTTTTAATTTTAATAAAATTTATCTCCATTTATCTCTGTGATCTTTTTCTTTTATGGACCATGCTTTTGGGGTTACATCACTAATAGCTTTAATTAACCTGTGGTCACAAAGAATTTCTTTTCTGATTTCTTCTGAAAGTATTATCATGTAGTTTTATAATTAGTACATGAATCTATTTTGAGTTCATTGTTGTGTATGTCGCAAGGTATGAATCAAAGTTACTGTTTTGGATATGGTTATAGTCGTTTCAGCAATATTTGTCAAAAAATTCATCTCTTAATGAACTGCCTTTGGACAATTGTCCAGATATGCGAGTCGATTTCTAGATTCCTTTTTCTATTTCATTAGGTTGTTTGCCTTGACCATAAGCACAACAAAATCTCCAGGCTTCTTTCTGTAGCTCTTACCTCCCTGGTCTCCCATCTTCTGAACTCAGCATCTCCGAAGCTCGGGGGGTTCTCTGGGTTTCAGCTAAGTCTGCTCCCTGCACGGAAGCCTAAAAATCACCTCCAGGCAGTAACCTGGGCACGCGTTAGGTGCGTCTCATTGGTTTTCCTCTCGCAGGGATCACCGTCTTTTGTTTCCTGATTTCTAACGTCTCCAACACTGTTGTGTCTTATATACTTTTCGGGATACTTACCTGCTTCAATTAGTAAAGTAAGTCTGTTGCTGGTTATTCCGTCTTTGTCAGAAGTCAAATCTACCATTTCAGAGCCTCCTTTTCCTATAAAATAAGAGGCAATGAATAATAGCAAATTTTTAAGAATTGTTACAAAACGTATAGAATAATAGAGATAGAAATAATTACTTAGCATATGCACACATTTTAAAATGTCACAAAAGGCTGTAGAGAATCAGAAAATTAATGAGACAGATACAAGAGTTGTATACACTTTGGCTTCTGGATAACATAAAATAGCTCAGGGCATTGTCTTCTTGCCATTTGGACAGTTGGAAGGAAATCCAGTATTTAGGCTGTATAAAGTTTAAGCCGATGGGTTCTGCCTGCTTTAACAATTATATTATGTTGGCAGTTGTTTGGCCTGTTGGTTGTTATGAAATGTGTTATGCAACCGTCCCTAAATCCTGGCATGGCGACATGCTGGTGCTTCTCACTCTTACTTGAGGACTTGGATGGGCTTCACGATGTTTCTTTGGTAACAGAATTGTTGTTGAGTTGCATTTCTTTCCAGTGGAGCGGGAACTCTGCTATTATGCTATTAAATTGGAGACGGAGTTGGCCAAAGAGGAGGAAAGTTGACTACTCAAGTGGCCTGGTTGCCAAATGACTCTGAGCCTGAAGAGGAGCTTCTGGACCAGCAGAGACAGCCAGTCTCTCACTCAGTGACATGATTTCGGAGGTTGTCAAGAGGCAGAGATTCCTAACTGGCAGCATAACTATTTGTGAGATGCGGCAGTTTTCAACGTCTACGTCCAACACACATGCTTGGGAGCGGAAACTTGTACATAAAGTGATTAGGGATTATTTTGCTCCAAATGTGCTAAACAAAAAAAGTAACTTTTTCCCACCCAACTCCAAAAACAAACCCTTAATCCTCTCTACCTTTATGTTTTCCTCTCACTCAGTCTCAATTTTAATACTAATTGTTCAAATAAAAATGGTCTATTTTGTCCCAAAAACTTTGCTAAGGATGAAGAAGATAGACATAAATAGTGTACTATTTAATATACTAATATACTAAAATGACCTAGCGTTTTAAGAACTTACAAAAAAGTTAATAATATCTAATGTCAGTATACACACTTCATTCAATTACTTTCTTCTGATAATCTATCAAAAAAGTAAAAACAAAGCATATGACGATTTCATAATTTTAATTTTCTTAAAACTCTTATGACAACCTACCTCAAGTGTCCTTTTGGGGACAAGAGCTTGGATTGGATATACACAATTAAGTCTGGCTGAATTCCCCAGATTCAGTGAGCAGAGCACGACCTGCTAGAAAGTTGCCTGAACTGGGATCGGAGGACATTGCTTTTGTTCTAGATAGACCACTCGTCAGTTAAGCGAGCTTAGGAAAGTCTGTTCACAAAGCTGCACGTTGGAGACAATGGAGACATTAACGACACATATACGGAAAAGCACAGGTGGGACAAAATGAAGCAATGTGTGGGAAAGTTTTAAGACCATATCAAGGGTTTTGAGACATTTAAAGACCACACGGTGTAAGCGTCACGTTGTCCGCCTAAAACACATGCTTCTCCTTTTCAGTTGGTGCTGGCATGCTGCTGCCTGGGAAGAGACTACATTTTCTTTCCACCACCGCATCCAGACAGAACCTTAAAGTCCTCACCCGTGAAAAGTGAGCAGAAACGATGTGACTTCCAGGCCCAGGTAAGTAAGAAACAATGTCCTACCCTACTCCCTTTTCCTGCCACTGGCTGGATACAAAACACTCCCCAGACCTAAGTCACGGTAGAGCCATCCTCTGGAAAAAACCCAGGTCCCTAAATGACCATATGAAGAGGCACGGTCTACTTAGCAGCTGGGAACCACATCGGATTCTGAAAGAAAAAAGTAAACAAATTCTTAAGATATGTTTACTTACTATAACCAGAGTTATCTAATTAACATGGTCTGTGAACTTTTGCTTCTGGACAAGAAAAAGCAGCAGGGAACAGACTTGCTCCCCACCTGAAACAACCAAAAGATTTATGAAACGTACTTTTAAATGATTTGCAAGATAGTGCATGTCAATCAGGGAAGGTGAGTGATTTTTGAAAGAGGGAAAAAGATGAGGTGAACCCTAAGATTTCTGCAGCCTACGGCCTTGAGAGAATTTCTAGGATGTGATGGGCAAACTCACATAGAGAACACCTGGCTTTCCAAGATGAGAAAATGGCGAGTGTCTGGGGGAACCAAACAACCAGTGTTCATGTGGCAGAGTGTGAGTAAGGAGAGGCCTGCACAAGGGATGACTCTGGCACGGACAGGACCAAGCATTCAACTGGGCTCTGCTCAGTGATGTGCATGAGAAAACCACCCAGGTGAGGGAAGCACATCAGAAGGATGAGTGGTCAGGTGAACAACGCTCAGAAAGAGCCAGGTTGGACAACATCGTTATCACAGGACATCGAATTGACTGTGCAGAGGAATCATGCCTCAGATGTGGGAGGTGTTTAGCCTTGGAATGAGGGCTGCTCTTATAATTCCTTTGCCCTAACAAATCTCAAAAGCAAGTTATGAAGGCATCAGACTGTGTCCAAGTAACTTAATTGCATCCCAGAACAAAACTTGGGAATATTTTTAGAGATACAAAAATATCTAGCACGAAAAAGGTAAAATTCACAGCACCTGACATTCAATATTTAAAAATGTCAGCAAAAAACCAAACAAACAAACAAACAAACAAAACTCCAAAAAACAAAAACAGGAAAATACCTCCCACAGTATGGAGAAAAATCAATCAAACCAATGACTCCAAACAGATATAGACGTTAGAATTAGCAGATGGAGGCATTAAAAGATTATTAGATCCCTACTCCCATATCTTCAAAAATTAAGTAGAGGTGTGAAAGATGTAAAAAAGAACCAACTTGAAATTCTAGAGATGAACATTATAATTTCTATGATAAAAAAATATATTCTATGGACTCAAATGTAGATTAGACATTGAAGATAAAAAAACGAGTGAACTTGAAGATATAAAAACAGAAATTCTCCATAATTAAGAAAATAAAAATGAAAATGACAAAAATGAATAAATCATCAGTTTAAATAAAGCATCAAACTGTGGGGTGATTTTTAAGTGGCTTAACATACATGAAATTGGAGTTCCTAATGGGAGTGAGGGAGAAAAAAATATATATGAAGGATAATGCCCACAAATGTTCCAAATTTCATGAAGACCATTAACTCACAGATATAAGAAACTCAACCTCAAGTACAGGTAACAGAAAGAAAACTAAACCATGACCATTTAGCTCAAAAACAGCGATAAAGTTGGGTTGTAAGGCTCAGCATTGTAAGGATGTCGCTTCTCTCCCAAATCGACCAATGTAGTCAAAGAAACCGCAATTAAATTCTCACCAGACTTCTCCTCTTTCTGCCGTTGAATTGACAGACTGATTCAAAAATACTTCCGGGCAGACAAAGGACCTAGGATGGCCATTACTAGTAACTTTGAATGAGTGATTTTGAGGGGTGGGATGATGGATTTGTTTGTTGTCTTGATCACGGGAGTCTGCAGATGCTGAAGCGCATCACACAACTGTAGCCTTGAGCACGTCAGCTTTTACGTCAGTTCGGTGCAACATGTCCCGGATGGCTACAGGACTTACCCAGGGCCAGTTGGAAAAGTAAACTCTTACTCTGCATGCCTTCCCTCCAGTGTAATTTTTTTCAGTGTCCAGAGGTTTTCCTACTCATTTCAAGTCAGGGCTCAATGCTTTTGCACAACACAGCTCTAGTCAACAAGACCGAAGAGGATGATACGTGTGAGTGTTGTCCAAGCACCAGGTATTAACGTAAAGTCCCTGAGACCTGCTCACTCCAAGCTGTGACTTTGGTCCTTTTTTCAGAGGCATTTCCATTTTAAATGAAAACCCGAGAGGGCTTACTTAACAGGAAGCAATGCATCACACATGGTCAAATGACAAGTCACATTACGCCTTAGTAAAACGTGGGTTGATTTGGAGAAGGAGGTCTTCAGGGTTCATTTTCATTGGCCAACAAAGAACATATCCTTTTCTAAAGTTGGCTTTGAGTCTTAGTAATAACAATGACTTATATTTGTATAGGATGTCAGTGATTACAAAATGCTTTAACATTTATTATCTCATTCAGATTTGCAAAGGCCTTTTGAGGTGAAATTAGCTCCAATTTATGGGCAATAAAGTTGACAGTTAAGGCTGTTCAACAACTTGCTTTCTACTCAGAGCCAGAAGTAGAATTTGAGCCGAACTCATTTGACTTTTGTTCAACAATCTAGCCTTGAAACAGGGCTGCATCTAGTTTAAGTGACAGGCTCCTTGAGAGCAATGTACCCGTGCCTCCTCTTACATAAAAACCTTTCTTGGCAATCAGTCGCATTGCTTGATTTCTGGATGGGAATTTTGTGCATTTTAAATAAATATTTAATTTTAGGGTACACAAGTGGATATAAGAGACTGTAAAATAATAGGGTGGCCTATACAGAACAAAATCTCATCACATTTTTGGTCAAACCCACTAGGACTCATGTTTGATTTCTCAGCCTATTGAACAGAAAAGAGGCGAGGGTGGCACAAGCACTCCGTGTGATCCGAGTATGCTCACATTCCAGCATTCTTACCTTCCCTGGAGCCTGGATTGGTTCAAGAATCTGCTCACACACCCAGTGGTCCTGCTGTTCACCACCTTATTTGAGGACTCAACCCCCTCACCCCCACAACATTTTCTATAGGGGAGATTGTGGCTCAGGTTGCAAAGGTAGGAAAATTTGCCCCTGACTTCGGAGGCTGCCAGTCTAATCGGAAAAGGGAGATTAGCAAATGGTCAAAACCAAACAAACAAAATTACCGCTTTTGAGTATCTGCAAGACACGCAATTTAATATACTCCTTTCACAGATTTCTTAAAGAATTCTCAAAAGTTACATATTGTATTTACCTGACACTGATTTGTGATAAATGAGCTTAGAAAACACAGCTTAAAATGATAGGATTTGTATCCTAATATAACTCCAAAATTATCATCTTTTCTTTCATCAAAAATGAAGGTGAACAACTGTATATAGATATATATACACGCGCGCGCACACACATATATATTCTATTGATTGACAAAAAAAGTGCCAAGGTATTCAAAGAGGAAAGAGTAGTCTCTTCAATAAACAGAAACAGTACTGAAACAATTGAACATCCTTTGTAAAAAATGAGCCTCAAAACTTACCTCACAGCTTACAAGAAACAACCCTAAATAGATCATAGACTTAAAAATATGAAAGCTAAAACTGTAAGACTTTTAAACAAAAATGTGGAAGAAAACTCTTTGGCATTTGATTAAACAAAGATTTCCTAAACAGGACACAAAATGCATAACCTAAAAAGAAAAAAAAAAAAGATATATTGTACTTCAATCAAAAGTAAAAAAACTTCTGCTTCCCAAAACATACTGCTAATAGAATGAAAAGTAATGGTGCAAACTAGGAGAAAATATTGGCAAAATGCATATGTAATAAAGGTACACTTAGCATATATAAATACTCTTAGACATTTAAAATATGAAGACGTACAACACAATTTTTAAAAAATGGGCAAAGGATGGAACAGACACTTCACCAAAGAAGGTAAGTGACACAAAAAGATGCCAATGCCATTACTCATTAGGAAAATGCAAATTAAAACCACAATGACATGTCACTTTATGCCTACGAGAACTCTCGAATTAAAAAAAAAATCATTGAGCAAGTTTTGTGAAGATGTGATGTAATTGAAACACTCATGTGTTGCTTGGGATGATGCAAAATGGTACAGGGATTTTGGACAAACGGTTGGCATTTCCATAGAATGTTAATACATACCTACTTTACACCCCAGCCCTCCCACTCAGCATGACCATCCAAGAAAAATGGGAAGGTTTTTTTTTTCTCACAAGGATCTCAATGTGAATTCATAAGCGTTACTCATAACAGTCAAAAATCTGAATCAACACAGACATCCATCTACTTGGTAACTATATAAATAAATTATGACGATTCCATATGAAGGAATGCTGCGTAGCCATTAAAACAAACTTCTGATACACACAACAATTGGACAGATTTTTATACCAGAAAATATGTATTGTACTAATCTGTTTAAATGACATCTGAAAAAGGGAAAACAGTGGTGAGAGAAAATAGATTAGAGACCGCCCGGTGTTGGGGGAGAATGAGATTGACTAAAGCGAGTCTTACAGGAACTTTTTTGTGACGATAGAAGTGTTCCATAGCTTGATGTTGGTTAAAGGACGGTGCATGTTTGTCAAAGCTCAACAGAGGCACAATCAAAAGTAGAATCATATAATGTGGCCTCCTCAGAGCCCTCAAAAATAGTAATTAGTATTGTGAGACGCAAGAAATAGAAACTTTTTAGAAAGTTATTTAGATTATTAATAAAATGTTGCAATGTCAAGTCATGGATGATCACCACACAACCTACTTTTAACCTCATTTGAATTAAGACCAATAGAGTCAAACACAGAGTTGACAAAACTTGTCTCTCAGGGTATCGCTCCTGCCGCCTGTCATGAGCTGCCTCTGTGCCTGAACAGGTTCATGTTCTTGGTAGGTGCATCTTTCACTGACGTCCAGGCGCCCACCGGCCTTAAGGCCATCGTGCTGCTCCTCTTTGTTAACTCCACTGGCATTTTGTTCCTCTGATTGCTCTTCTGTGTCCTGTCCCCGATGCCGGTCCTTCCAAGCTGATGCTTTGCTCAGATGCCGGCCTTTAGCTGTGTTCCAACCTCACATACTGCCTCACGGAGCCTCCTGGAAGTCTGATTTCCGGCTCAGAGTCAGGCTTATTCGACCTTGACTGCTGTGTCCACCCCTGGCCCTGGTCCCTGGCCCCTCCAACCTCATCCAGGAAAGCCCCATCCCTCTGCTTCCCTAGGAGACATGTCCTTTCCATTCTCCTGTGGACAGTGAGCCCCATCCCTTCCTAACACTCTTCCCCCTTTGACCCTTCCTCTTCTCATCCTCCTCATCTGCCCAGGAGCCGTGTGAGCTTGTGGAAAGCCCTTGAGGTCCGGCTGGTGCCGGAATGGAGGGTCCAGAGTGATTCTGGGTGAGTGCTCCGTGCAGCCCATGGGAAAGTGATGTACAGCCGAGGGAGACCCCCGAGGCCCTCCGTGTGACATGGGGAGCAGCCAGGACACTGGGATGTGGAACTGCACCCTGGCCTTTCGCTGGCCAAGTGAGAACAATTGTGCCTGCTTCAGCCTTACCCCGGAGTCATCGTGGAAATAATGGAAGAGTGAACCAGCTTTGAGATGACACGGATGCTTGTACCACTTGAAAGGGCTTCATTTCATGAACTGGCCACTCTGCACTGTGGGGACTGGCGCTGTTCCCTCTTGCCCTGAAGTCTTGGTCCAGGACCAGCATCGAGAGCCCGTTCGCATACACGCGATTCCTGAATGCTTTCAGTGGGCACTACCTACCGGAAATGGTGGTGTGTTGGATGTTTTGCAAACGGTTTCCTCCGCAGAAGAGTTTTTCTTTGAGGCCATTAAGTAGTGCTTGGTGCCAAGGTACAGTCCTGCTAGAGTGCTTGAAGTCAGGGCAAGGGCGTCACAGAAGCTGCCCAACTACTGGTACGGGACAGGAAGATGCCAGGTTGCTCACCTGGCTGCTATTCAGCCAGTGGGGGATTAGGGAAGGAAAACACGATGTCACTGTTGGGTGCTGCTGCCTCTCTCTACACACACACACACACACACACACACGCACACGGCAAGGAGTTAGGCAGTTACTGTTTGTTCAGAGGTAAAGATGTTTAAATTGTGAAATGCACCCTTTTAACTCTCTGTTCCTGATATTCATTCTTAGGGGCTAAAACAAAAACTTTTAAACACAAATCTGAACTTTTTCAAACTCTCTGTCTGCAGATACATTTGTTAAAATGTTGATTTACAAGAAAAAGATCTGAAGTAGATGGCTCTTTGGAGACATCATATTTCGGGGTCTTATAATTTACCCCTTTATTGATATAAAAGAAATGGAGTTCATTGTAACTAAGTAAGTAAAGAGGAGAAAATTTGGACTATCAAAAATCAGAAATACATTTTTTTCAGAATTGTCACAACAAAAGCTCAAAATTAAAGACTCCTCAAATATTCCTAAATGAAAGCAAAATCTTTCAAATTTCTTTTCTTGAAATGCAACAGCAGCTTTTAATTGTTATGTAGAAGAGAATCGTTTGTAAATTTAAAGTCCAGTTTGTTTTAGTCAAATGTGATTTTTGAGGATATTTTAAAGTAACTCTGATTTCCGTGTTTTCTGTAGTCCTGCCTAATTCATAAATTATGGAGCTGCTCCATGGATGTCTATTCTGTCCCCTTCATGTAATACGTCTTCCAGGTCAATGTGTGTGCATGTGTAAGAATGTTTGGCTAAAATTCCTGATCCCTGATAAGTGGAGTAAGTTGGCCAAAGAACACGCCTTAAAAGTGTTCAGATGTGGCCCGACACAGGAAACTCTCTAACAGGCCATCCTCACAGGTTTGTCTGGCTAAAGGAACTTAAGTATTCCCCATTCTGAAGAGACTTTTAGCTTATAAAATGCATATGAATGAAGTCATCCCACCTCCTCCCAAGATATTTGGAGTCTAAAGTAAGCCCACATGTGAAAGTACTTTTGGGGGTCTGGGAAGTTAAGAGCATTGCATAAGCTTGAAACTGTTATGAAGCAGACACCAAACAGAAATCAGTCCCAAGAAACCTTCCTGATGTGCTCCAAAAATGTAGAATTATCAACCGAACTGGTCTAAACAGAACTTTCGGAACTAAGCTTCACATCCTTCCCAAATATTTTTTTGGCAACCCAACAATTTGCAGGCTGAGATAATTTAGGTGCCTTTAGCTAGAAGCCATAGAGAAGCCATTAGTGCAAGCATCCTGAATTGAGACTGTCACACGGAGTGTTCATTTGGTGAGACAGATACACCACAAGTCAAATGGTGTCCTGAGCAGCAGCTGATGGTGCACAGGGAGTTCCACGGATCAACTGTTCAAAGCTGCAAACAGGGTTGCGACAGCACTGAAGCCAGTCATCTTTTAACTCACATGAGAGTGTTTCTACCAGTGTCATGGAGGAAAGGCTTTCAACTTTGCTTCTCGTGTGTTTTCAGGTGAGGGGGTCGCCAAGAGGTTTCATGTTCTCATTTCTTTCACTGGACTCGCTGTGGCTGATGTCTTTGTTTTCTCATGTTTGGGTCCACACAGAGACTTCAGGAAGAATCTAGTCTGCAGTGACGAATCCCGCCTGTCTCCGTGGTCAGTCACCAACTCCTTGTCGTTTGCGAATGATTAAGACCATCACCAACAACAGATTTCTTTTCACATTTTTGTGCTCATTCATGCTTTTTGAAGTGCTTCATGACCTCTTTCAGTTTTGTTTTTTCCTCTGTGAATTCTGAGAACTTTCTTCTGAAAAAGTATCTGAAGCCCAACACTTTTTTTCTGGACTCTCTGGGGGCACGTTTTTGATCTTTATCAATCACACATCATTAATTGTGGAGCAACATGGAGCTAAGTCAGTCTTAAGAGTTTTACCGTGCCCTGAAATCCAGTCTATGTTATCAGTTTACTCTCTTGTGTGAAGCGTTCCTGGTCTGGACAGGTTGATTATAAAATGCGTGTGAGAAGAATTCTGTGTTTACCTTGCACAGAGATATTTACTGCTACACTAATTTTCCTTCCATTTCTTTGCCATATGCTACTCTCTTCCAGTAGGTCATTCCTCGGAGCACAAAAGCATGCCTGAGAAACTGGCGAGATAAAAACAAAAGCAACAACAGCAAGAACATACAGGCAAAGAAGCCTCGACCCTGATTCAGCGAGCTGGAATCCCCGTTCCCCCCATGTGCTTCCACACAAAGCTCTTCAAGGCGTTGCCCGTCCTCTCTGTGTCCTTCTCCTGGTCACGCAGTGCTTTCACAGGCCACTCCAGCTGGACGTTTAACCCCAACATCCCACTAGACTGTCTCACCTCAGTCCCCCATGGAATCGTAACTGTCAAGCACGTTGTCAATATTCTGTCCTTGTCTTACCCAGGCTCACATTCTCATCTAAGAGTTGATGACTTGGCTCCTTTATTCTAAAGACATTTTCCTTTCGTCGTTTGCATGACGCAGGCTTCCTTCCACACCGCCTGGAGGCTCCTTCTCACAATCTTTCCTTTTCTCTCACTCCTCTGTCTCCTAGAGAAATGTGTGTGCTCCTGAGCTCTGTCCTCTGCATTTTTCTTCTCTATTTGCATTCTCTCCCTTGAGATTCTGTCATCAAATAATACACAAAAGCCAGTGAGACTCAATGCATACCTCCAATCTAAACCCCTCCTGAACTGAGCTGTATATTCAAAAGACTTATTTTATGTTTGATTTGAGGTGTCTGATAAGCGTCTCAACATTATTCTCATAGGAACAGAACTCTTACCTGTCCGCAGGCCCCCCTACAACTCTCCCTGCAAGCTTGCTTCCATCTCAGTAAGTGTCACTTCCATTTATTGGTGTTCCGTCTTAAGCCTCAGAGGTTGGCTGGGCTTGGTGGCTCAGCCTGTAATCCCAGCACTTTGGGAGGCCCAGGCGAGTGAATTGCCTGAGCCCGCTGGTTCGAGACCCACCCGGGCAACTTGGCGAGACCTCGTCTCTAGAATAAATCAAAAACTAGCCGGGCGTGGTAGTGTGCGCCCGTAGTTCCAGCTACTTGGAAGGCTGAGGCAGAAGAATCACTGGAGCCCAGCAGGTCAAGGCTGCGGTGGCTGGGAGTGTGCCAGTGCACTCCAGTCAGGGTGACGGGGTGAGACTCCAACTAAAAAAAAAAAACCTCAGAGGTTTTCTTGGACTCTCTGTTTCCCTCACCTTGTACACCTCATAAGACAGTACATCCAGGAGAACATGTCAAAAAAAAATCCTGAATCTGGTCACTTACCTTTGTTTCTGCTGCCCTCCTAAAAGACACATGTATTTCTCACCTAGAACAGCGCCGATGCCTCCCATGGGTCCCCTGCCGTGATCCAGCCCTTTATTCTGTCTTCCACGTGGAAGTCATGGACCTCCTGAGCAGCCATCGTTATCACGAGCCCTGATGACTGAAATGCCAGTCCATGGTGTTCCCCTACAACAGTTCGAAACGAAAGGCCCTCTGGTGAACAGAATTCTCTTGCATCGGCTTTTCTGGCCTTGCCTCATCACTCTTCATGCTGTGCGGTATTTGCGGCCACACCGGCAGGAATGTGCTCTAACTCATGACATCCGTTCGTGTGCAGACCCTTGCTAAACCTTTTGTTCCAAATGCTCTGCGTCTGCTCAGCCTGGCCTCTCTCTGAAGGGTCTTCCCAGGCTGTCTTCACTAAAGCAATGCCTCTCAGCTCCTCTGGCAATCGCAAACCACTCTGTGCCACTTGACCTACTTACTGATTTTTAGTGTGTGTGACATTGACAGTCTCTGAAGACGTTTGTTTGCTCTCCGTTTCCCTTACCAGAAGCGATTTCTATGAAGAGAGAAACCATGAGTGTATTGCTCTCACTTGTCCCCAAATCCAAGAATAACAGCTGACACAGTCCTGTCAAATCCCGAGTGGAGGACCGAGAGAACCAGCGAGGGTGAGGCAACATCAAGTCCACATGTAAGATGGGCGGCGGCCCTGCAGGTCACCATGGAGGTGGGGCCTTGCTCACAGCAGTGAGCAGTGGGTCCACAGGAGTCCTAGGGCCTCGGGGAAGGGAGGGAAGACGTCACCAGCCACGGCGTCTCCCACCCTCCACCTAACCCCTTACTCTGGCCGTGTCTTAGGCTGTCATGCACATCCCAGCCTAAGCACATCTTGAGACTTCAACTTGGCCACAACTCGGGTAGGTTGGTTGGCAGGGAGAATTCATAGACAGCTGCTCTGTATCCGTTAGTGACAACCAGTCATGCCATGTAACAAACCGCCCTAAGACTTCCCAGCTTAAGACAGCGATGTGTGTCTACACAAGTCAGCTGGGTGGTCCTGCCCCACGCTGGGCCAGGCAGGACCAATCTCAGCCAAGTCTTCTCACTTATGTTGGTCAGTTGGGACCACAAGACTGTAACACAAGGTCTCTCTTTTTCTGAAAGGCTGGGCTGGGCTTATTCTCACTGTATGCCAAAAGTTCTGGAGAAGATGCAAGAGTACACACACATTTTTTAAACCTCTCCTCGGGGCAAGTTTGAAATTATCCTACTTGCCAAAGCAAGTCACATGGTCCAGCCCAGAGTCACAGGAAAGAAGCTGCCAGAATGCAAGAGGAAAGGGGGTTGAATATTCAGGACTAATCACACAGCAGTAACTTAATTCAGCAACTCTGAGTCATAGTCATTGTTGAAGAGAGAGGCAATGTCCCACCTCAGTGTCCACTGTGTCCTTTCTTCTCGGGAACAGCCATTTTGTTTATGGCTGGGGCTATGGCCACATGGGATCAAAGGTCTTATGTCCTTCCACCTTTGGAATTCAGTGTAACCATGTGAACAAGTGCCAGTCAAGGCGTAAGTGGGAATGGCCAATGGTAATTCTAGGGAGGTCCCTAAAAGGGTTCATCTCGCTTTTGTCACCCGGTCATCCCTCCTTCTTCTGGGCCCCAGCACCAATGCAGGTATCAAAGCACCATCTGTCTTTAAAAAAAAATTAGAAATGACCACGAAGAGAAAAGCCACACGTTCCAGAGACAGAATAGAAAAAGACAGGCTCGTGTCCTCAGTGGCACCATGAAGCCCACTTATGAACTACATAAGTTTCTACTTTGGGGCTTATTTTATCATGGGAAAGAAACACACTTCTCTCTTCTCCAAACATCATAACTTTTTATCGTTATCTGAGGTTAAATCTGTTTTGATATAGAACTGCTTGTCCTTAAGTATCTTGCAAATGCCAATAAGTTGTTCATTAAGAAAGAAGGAATCATATAAGACAAAAAAGCATGGCTACGAAAACATGTCAACAATTTTCTCCTGTGTAGCACTTCTTCAACAGCTGATGAGCTGGTTGAGTTTCTAAGAAGAACACAACATTCCATATTTGCCACTATACTGTGGAGTTTTTTGTTTTGTTTGTTTGTTTGTTTGTACCAGGATGAGTGTTTTTTGAAACAGAGTTTTGGGAACGCTGTTTTATAATTCAGATAAGCTGTATCAATGTACTGGAATTCCAGTTTCCGCATGTTTTTCTGATCTCCATGGGGAATATTACTTATGTCACCAAATGTTACTCTGTCAGTAAAAATGGTACGACCATGAATGCCACGTGGCAAGTAGTTATACTGTTGTACGAGAAGCAAGGGGAAGAATGACTTTCAGTGTGGACAGAAACAGGCCAAGTGCTGAGGGTAAGTGACCTCAGCCCCACGTCTGCAGCACAAGAAGAGCTGGCATCCAGCAGGATGAACCATGCAGCTTGTGCCTATTTTTCCTAACATCAAAAGGTGCCAAATTAGAGGAAAGGAGAAAGACCAATGCTTAAAAAAATAAACTCACAGGATAAAGAAAGGAGCATTTTCCATTTGTTATTTTCTGCTTCGCTTTGGAATTTTTTTTCCACGGAATTTATTTTAACTTGGCATCTGTCTGTGAAAAAGGTGATATTGCAAGTGAGAACATGTTCCCATGCCTTCCCAGCTGTGAAAATAATGAGTGTGTCTTAGAAAGAACCAAGTGGTTTCTGAATGTGGCCTCTGAGGATGAAAACTCTGGCTGTAGTATTTTCTCTGGTGAATTTCTAAATATGTAATAACTCCATTTCACAATTTCTAACTCCTTCAGACTTAGCTCAGTGCAAGTGTTTACATTTTAAATGCAATAATCCATCCAACTCAACATTTATGCAGCACTTACAGAATTTATCTAACACAATATTTTCCAGAGCCCTGTATAAGATTCTGCGGAGAAGGGGCTGCCTAAGAGACTGGGCTCTGGCCCTCAAGGGGTTTATGTTCTTTTTGTACTGGCTAACATAATGCAAGAAAGAACGTGCTCTGGGCTACCTGAGTGTAAAAGCAAGCACTATAAATACGAGAGAGAGAGAGAGAAAGAGAGAGAGAGAGAGAGAGAGGAGAGAGAGAAACCTCTGGGGAAAGAAATAAAGGCGACTCAGGGAGAAGGAATCATGAAGAAAGCTTGACGTGCAGAGGGATGCCTGCTTCAGAGATTCGGGCGAACATGTCAAGCAAAGAGGACCAAACAGACACAGATGCAAAAAATAGACCCCCAGGGGTACATTTGTGTAATATACACTAGTATGTTTTAGAAGGTCACATATTTGGTGAATGTGATAGAAATCAGTTTTTTTGGAAACGAGATTGCTAACAAAGACGTATAAAAGGTGTTCAAGCATACCTGGATCTGGGAAACAAGGAAGCTACCCCTGCCTGACTTACGGGATATACGTGATTGGGAAACTGTTGGCAGAAGCTGGAATGGAAGGAGGCTGCCGTGTGGAAAGTGAGGAGTCCCAGATGGAGCGGTGATATCCGCAAGGCAGTGTAGAAGACAACTGACGGCATTCCAGGTGTAGAACTATATGTTTGATTCCTGATTTGGGGTGACTATGTGCTGGTGCTGGAGTTGGTGGAAGATCCAGGTTTACGTGGTCATCTGAGATAATTGGGAATTTAGTGTACAGAAGAACACTATACATTTGAAACAACAGAAAAAAACCACAAAAGTGCCCATTATACACACTAAAATCGTTGTCTTTGGGAGGAAGGCGAATCACAGATGGATATAAAAATACACAGAAATAAATACATGACTAAAACATGGAAAAAATCATATGATGATGAAAATGCAGTAAATTAAACCCCAGAATCTTTTAAATCCCCAATATAAGGGGAGACACCCCCAAAACAGAATTTATTTATGAAAACTGTGTATTTATTCTTGCCTGTTTAAACTTCAGTCACCTTCAAAGTCCTCTCCGTTTAATGCAATACACCTATCAAGACGTTTTTTCCACTACTCAAAGCAGCTTTGGAACTGGTCAGTTGTTCTCCCTTTTAGTGCTTCTGTCATTTTTTGTTTTATCTCTTACACATCAGCAAAGTGTTTCCCTCTGGGGACATTTTTTCATCCAGGGAAACAAACAGAAAGTTGCTCAGGATGATGTCGGGCGAATAGGGAGGGTGGCGCATGGACCATGCCATTTTGGGTCAAAAACTGCTGAATACTCAGCATGGTGTGGACAGGTATGCTTGTAAATCACCCATCAAGAAATGGGCAAATGCATCGAAAGACTCTCCGAAAAAAAAAAAAATTTACTGAAGCTGAACGCAGCCTCTCACAGCAATGCCAGCTGGTACACAAAGGGCGATGAATTCCTGAACACTCATCTGGCAGGGGAAGCCTGTACTACAAGGGGCCTACCCTCCAAAGAATATTTTTGGATTTTGGGGAGCTCCCTTTGTATTTGTCGGAGGGCCATAAAGCATCCTCAAGGCGCTCGTGGTCATAGGTACTTCCTGCGTGGTGATCGTATAATATTCAGAATGCACAGTGAACGGTGTAAGCCATGAAAGATGTCCTGTGTCTTCCTCACAATCAAAATCGAACACCTTCAATACCCACAAACAGCAAACTCAGCAAGCACAAAATGACCTGAAGCAAAGGAGTCATAGTTGAAAGAAGTCAGCCAAGTAAAAAATGACAAGTTTGCAAGGGCTTTACTCTGCTTGGGCTGCTACAGCAAAGTTCCACAGACTGGGTGACCTACAAGCCACAGAAACATGCTTTGGATCGTCTGGAGGCTGGAAGCCTGGAGAAAAAGCACAGCAGACTCAGTGCTCAGTGAGGACTCGCTTCCTGGCTTATGGACGGCCACCTTCTCCCTGTGTCCTCGGTAGTGGAGGTGGAGGATCTCTCTGGCGTTCCCTGTGTAAGGGCTTACTGTCATTCATCAGGGCCCCCTCATGACCTAATCACCCACCCATGACACCATCACACCGGGGATTAGAATTTCAACCCATGAATTCCGGATAGACACAAACATTCACTCTGCAGCACCGAAAGTCGGGAAAACAAAAGAGGAAAACCGGGAGGCCATGACAGAAGAGAACTGCAGCCATTGCTGTGCTGTGTTGCCCACATCACCATCGCCATTGAGAAAGCACTTGCCCCACTGCAGAAGCTGCTTCTAGCTCCAGGCTCCAGCTGCCAGCTCTTCCGAGGTGGTCTCCCCTGGGAAGATGTGACCTTCACACAAGGACACGCCAGTGCGGAAGGAAAGGCCTGGATTTCCATTCCAACTCGGGACTTCTCTGAAGAATGACCGTAACTCCAAAGCTCCCCGCGTGGGACTCAAGGCCATTTCTAGACATTCCACACAACTCAACCCTTTCCTCTGTTCACTTCTGCTTCCTTCTCTTTCCTGCCACAAATGTTGGCCGCAATCCTTAACAAATACCTTGCCATTAAGCTCCACATCAGAGCCTGCTTTCCTAGAAGACAACCCGTTACAATGTTTCCCATGTATTTTGTCTGCACTGTGAGTCATCCGAAGAGAAGAAATCCTTCTGTATCCCTCTCCTCTTGAGTAATATCACTTCCACCCTCACAGGCTACAAAAAAATCAATCAAGGGAATGAATTCTTAATCATGGATCTATTCTAGAACTTACGAATCAAGAATAGCATTCAGTGGGCAGAACTGTGGACTTAAAGTCACAAGCAGAATTTCACGACCAATCCTGGGAACAGAGTCAAATGGGGGGCTAGTCCATCAGAAGGGCTGGGAGACAGAATATGCTTTTCCCAAGTAAAAATGAGGGACGGGGGTAGAGAAGGGAAGAAACCCTAACGTCGAGCGCCTAACGTTGACAGGCACTGTCGGTCTCTGTTGGCATCGGCTCCCCAAAGAGCACCCCCTTGGCCTCCCTGCAGCCCTGTGCAGGCAGCTGCTGTGCTCGGAGTAGAGATGCCGCTCAGCCTCTGCCCTGCACCCGCCCTCTCATGGCCCTCACCTCCTGACTCCCTCGCCCACCCTGTCAGCTGTGCTTCTGTGGACAGTCCCTGAAAGGGTGTGGCTCTCCCGGAGCACTTGGCCGTCAGACAACAGCGCTCCAGAGACGTTCAAGTCCTTGTCTCTGGGACCTGGGAAGGGTACCTCACATGGAAAAAGGGATTTTGCAGCTATGGTTAGCTTAAGGGCCTTGAGATAGGGAAGCTATTCTGAATGATTCCGGTGGGCCTGTGGTCAAAGGATTCTCAAACATGGAAGAGAGAGGCAGAAAAGTAGAGACAGAGGGAAATGTGATGGAAGCAATATTGCCTGAGTCCAGGGATTCGAGATCAGTATGGGCAATGGGTGAGACCTTGTCTTTACAATAAGTCAGAAAATGAGCGGGACACAGTGGTGCACACCTGTGGCTCCAGCTACTCGGAAGGCTGAGGTGGAAGGATCACCTGAGCCCAGCAGGTCGAGGCTGTGGTGGCTGTGAGC
>CAUYQG010010430.1:0-16916 GCA_963574415.1 Tarsius wallacei
CCCCCCCCCCCCCCCCCCCCCCCCCCCCCCCCCCCCCCCCCCCCCCCCCCCCCCCCCCCCCCCCCCGAGCCGCTGTCCCACTGTGATGATTAGTGGCGGCGGCGGCAGCCTCTTCTACTGCCGGTCTGCTGTGATGTGTGATCTCTCTGCGGTGTCAGTGGCTGAGTTCCATGTGGGGAGCAGGTTCCCAGGGAGAGAGTCCGAGTATTTCTGTGTGCTCTTCTGCGGAGGTCTCACAGACCACCTTAAAAAGTCTTTTCTACCACTCTTTGCCTTTATCTATATCATTTATACTAAATGTAGTCATCACAGCATTAGGGCTTAAGTATGCTATTTTTATCATTTGTTTCCTGTTTCCTCTGTTTCTCATTTCTTTGCTTTTCATTTCTTGCTGTTGCCTGAGCAATTTTAGGACTCCTTTTTTGATTTACTTATAATTTTTTTTGAGTGAATCCTTATGTAGAGTTTTTTTTTAGTAGTTTCTCTGTCATTATATCAGACATTTTGGGCTTATCAAAGTCTAGTGGTATCAAGATTTATTATTTCAAATGAAATGTGGAAACCGAACTTCCATTTAGGCAACTTTACCCTCCAGACTTTTATTTACAATTATCTTTAGTATCAGATGATGCTAAAACTTGAATTTAAATCAACACATATAATTTGGAAAACACAAGGAAAAGAATAGTCTATTGTATGCATGTCTTTTTTTTTCTTATTGTATTGTTTTTTCTTCCTTTCTGATATCTAAATTTTCCTTTTTGAATTACTTTATTTGAAGAACTTCCCTAACCATTCTTTAAGAGTAGGTCTGCAAGTAGCAAATTCTACAAGTTTACTTTCATTTATTCATTTACCTTTCATTTCTGAAGGACGGTTTTAACGGATATAGAATCTGTATTTGATAGTTTTTTACTTTCATCACAAAAATTGCTGTGTCCCTGCTGTCTTACCTCCATAGTTTCAGAAAAGAAATCTTCTGTAATTTGAGCATCACTCAAATTGATATTTTATTGTAGGTACTATGTTGTGTTCTTTGGATGTTTCAAAATTTTTGTTTCTTTCATTTTCAGAAGTTCGATTATATTTTTTGATGTGGACTTTAGAGAACTTATATTATTTGGGGTTTACCCAGATTTTTGAAACTGCAAGTTTATGTATTTTGCTAAATTTGAGACATCACAATAATTTTCCCTTCAAATGTTTTTTCTGACTTACTTGTTTTTTTCTCTTCTTCTGGAACTCGACTGTATGAATTTTGACTCTGTGTTATTCCACAGGCTCCTGAGATTTATTTGATATTTTTACAATATATTTTTGTATTTTTCAATTCTATAATTCTATTTTGTAAAATAGCTTCTATATCCTTTCTGTTGTTTCTAGATTTTTCCTGTGTTCCAAAAGAATGTGCAAATTCTTGGTGAATTATTTTTATGGTGGTTGCTTTAATATCCTTGTCTGAGAATTCTAACACGGGATTAATCTCAATGTTGGGAGAAGTTGAATTTTATAAAAATTCAAGTTATGATTTTTTATGGTTTTTGGTATGATGAGTCATTTTTTATTTATATCCTGAATATTTTGGGTATGATGGTAGGAGATTTAAGGTCTTATTTATTATTTATTTATTTGTTTATTCATTTAAAAACTTTAGCAATCATTCATCCTGTTAAGGCTTATTATTCAAGTCATGATCTACTTTTGTGGGCTCTTGTTACAATCTAAATTAATTTCAATTTTAGAGTCTCCATGGTACTATTTTTACCTCCATAATTTACCTCCCGCTACTGCTTCCCGTTATGTCTGCTTCAGAGAGCAGAAGGAACTACTCCAAGTCAGATTAACCGCTGCCTCAGGAATAGTAAAAAAAGACTCCAGCCCACAACAGAGAAAATTGATTCTCTTGTAGTCATTTCCTGTGGCTGGATACACCCCTGCCTGCGGGGAACAAAGAGCTCTTTCTGATTTGAGCACGTGAAGGTAAGATCACCCTTGTCTATCTCCTGGCTGCCCAGTGTCACTGAGTGAGAGAAGAGAGTTTCACATGACAGGAAGAGAGAAAGCTTCTCTTGGCTACTTACTATTAGAAAACACCCAATCAGTCCTCCTTACTGATTCTTCCAGACTGGCCTGGTATTTTTATTAGGGTATCTGCTTATTCCAACAGAGAAAAGAGCCTACCAGGATTACATCATTCTGTTGCTAGATAACTTGTCAGGGAGTACCAGGCCTGGATCACCTTCTTCCACTGGCCATAAAAACATCCAGAAAGTAGAAAAGATTTTAAGATGCTTGCTTTTATGTTGTCCCTTTGCGTCTCTAGTCAACTTGCTGTCCTCATTCCACTTTTCACAGTTCTCTTTTTGTTGTATCTTGAGGTATTTCTAGGAATTGCAGTCATGTTTTGAAGACAGGAACGAGTGTGGAGAGATGTCTATGCCATCTTAAATGGACCAAATATAGCTTTGTTTGAATATCCTTTGCAAAACAATGTTTTATCTTTTTATTTGCTTGATTCTTAACATATAAACTATAATCATAATTGGCTTATATAAAATCTAGATTTAACTATATTTGGTAATATATTTAAATTGAATCTGGATACCCATTAACTATTTTTGGAGTATTATTTCTTATTTGGTCACTTTGAGTTTTTAAAAAGGGTGAATTCATTATCTAAATGTGAGAAACATTACCTGGTATATTAGATATATTAAAACCTTGGCTTTCTCAAGGTATTAAATCATATTACAGTAAGATTTTGCTGACCTGGGAGAAATTTAATCTCTTTAAGGTGACTTAACATTACTCTCAGTTCCACCATGCATACATTTTACAGTTGAACCCTCAAAAATCAATAATGCTTTCCTCATTTAAAGTGTCTTGTAAGTCATATTACTGGAATCATCTTTTACATATAATGCCATGGTTAACCTTAATAATCATGCCATGTAATAGTGTTGTTATCCATTTTTTATAGAGGTTCAAAGAGGTTAAATAACCTCCCCTGGTTGAGCAAAGATTGATGCACATTTATTTCATTTTGATCTTCCTGCTTTTTTTTCTTGATATATTTTTATGAGTAAATCTGTATAGGAAATTTTCTAAACTAAAATATGTGATTATCCTATATTGGGAAATTTGGAAAGGTTAATAAATATCAATTATGTTTACAAATGCCTGTTACAATGATAAGAAAGTAAGAACAACAAATTTTACTCATAATAGATGCCTTGTAATCTGTTTAACTTGTTAGCATTTAATAATCTTCACCCACTAAGCATGATAACTATAAAGGTAAGCTGCATGGAAAGTTTTTTTTTCTCAATTATATGATACTGTCTTTTATCTTCAGAGTCAGAAGAGGCTGATGCTAATTTTTAATTAACAACAGTTTTAGTGTAAGCTCTTTCTATCTGCTTCAATTTAACCAAATCTTAGATTAACTGAAGCTCCCTATGGCTTCTGTAACACATATTTACTGGGCTGTCTAGTAGTATTTTCCCCTTTGTTACATTTATGTTCTTTTCTCCCACTACTTTAGTTAGATACTTATAAGTCTACAGGATTATGTTCCTGTTGGCCTTATGATGGCTTTAAAATCTGTTTATTAATACTTTAAAGATACGGAAATTGTAAATCAGACTTTACATTGCTGACTTTGTTTAAGCAAAAATAAAAGTGAAACCATTGAACTTTGCCTTAAAATTTTTTTTAAGTTAAAAGAAAAAAATAATGTATTGTGCATTTTCCTAAAGATATCTCATTCAACTCTTTTCTTACATTAATAAAACTCAAAAAGAAAGCTCTTAATTATATTTTCCATTAATTTTTATGGATATTATTACTCAACATAAAATGAATTCTATAAATTCTATAAATTCTATAAATTTGATTTACATTAATTCTGTAATACTTAATGATCACAGAACAATATCTACCCATTGTTTAGATATACAATGATTCCTTAAATCTTCTGTTTTTCATTGTTTTTAGTAGTGGGATGAAATAAAGAGTATGTTCTAAAAATGGAATTGCAACATCAAATACATTGTTAGGGTATACAAGTGGTAATTGTTCAGGTAAAGTTTGGGACTCCCGTTGGTCCTCACTCAGACTGGTTTAAGATGAGGTACCCTTATTAATGTTATGTGCTCCCCCCACCCTTGGCCGTTTGCCACTACAGCCACTCCCTTTCTTATTATAAGTATTCAGGGTCCACTTATGAATGAGGACATGTGGTATTCAGTTCTTTGTTTCTGTGATAAATCACTGAGTATTATGGACTCTAAATCCATCTGAGTTGCTGTGAAATCCATAATTTTGTCCTTCTTTGTGGCTACATAATATTCCATCGTGTATATGTACCATTTTTTAAAAAATCCAGTCCACTTTCAATAGGCAGCACGGTTGGTTCCAGGTTTTTGCTATTGTGAATAATGTGGCAATAAACATGTGTGTGCAGGTATCTTTTACGTAGAATGATTTGAGTCCCTCCGTGTATATTACCAAAAGGGGGATTACTGGGTCATATGGAAGGTCTATTTTTAGATCTTTTAGGAATCGTCACACTTTTTCCAGAGAAGTTGTAATAGTTTGTACTCCCACCTACGGTGGAGAAGCATTCCCTTTATGCCACATCATCTCCAAAATTTGCTTTTTGTTATTGATAATGGTCATCCTGACTGGAGTTAGGTGGTATCTCCACGTAGTTTTAATTTGTATTTCTTTGATGATGAGTGAGGCTGAGCATTTTTGATACCTATTGCCAGACTAACATTCAGAAAGTATAGAGAAGTCTACACTGACAGTAGTTTATCAAAGTGGAGATTTAGAGTTGGCCTCTATAACTTGGCCAAAATGGTTGGTCTCCCCTATTGTTTTCTGATTCATATCAAGTCCAGGTATATTATTGAACTTCGAGACAATTAGTCACAACATTATCTAATCTCTTCTGATGCTGACATAAACCATAGACTTGTGTTTCTCTAGTTCCAATCTCTGTAGTCTTTATGGGTACAAAATCTATCTCTATCCAGCCAAACTACCTTTTTTCCATACCTATTCTTAATTATATCTTACATCTTCATGCTGGTTAGAATGTTTTCATATCATAAACAAAAAATGATACATAATTTATGTCTCAGATACTAAATTTTTTCCTCCCTCACATTGAAGTCACAAACATCTTCAGGCATTCATTATTACCCAAAACATGTAAAAACCTACGAAGTTCTTCGTACACCATGACTTTACCAAATCCCAAGTTTTCTTGTGGTCATTATCTCTAAGGTTAATTTCCTTCCTGCAAACATTCTTTCACATCTTAGTGAATGAATGTTTCTGGGGTCACGTCTTCTTTCTGTTATCTCTCAACAGGAAATCTGCTTTTCTCTTGAAAAGGTTTAACTACTAATAAAATTTCAACCTTAGATCACTTGTAAAAGTTTACAAACACTTCCAATCTAACAGGTTATTTAAGTATGCATATAAATATATAAAACAGATGCTGTAATTAAAGAGGGAGCAAGAGAGAGAGAGAGACAGACAGACAGACAGATGGACAGACTCTGGTTTCAGTTAGAATAGTTCATGACTTACCAGGAATTTTACTACTTTTTCTTCTACTAGTTTTAGAATCCTCAGAGGATCAAAATTTCATATCAGATAGACACTATCAGGTGAAATCTGAACAGCTGGGATATATCATTTTATAATTAGAAATGTGCAGAGCATTTTAAAATATAATATAAAAAAGAACTTGTGAACATTAACTTACCACAAGGAAAAATAGTTTTTCTCACTTCCCCAAATCTCCTGTTGAATCAGTCCTTTAAAGAGTTTTCAGGGGTGTGTGAAGATATTTTCTTACTCAAAGAATCCATCCTAAACAGCTGAAGGATAATGCCAGAATAACTGCCGTGAAATATCAGCCAGAGCTCTTCACAAGTATTTTCTTTCAGTTTTCATCCTATAGGGTCTAGCAATCTGTTTCAAGTCAGCAATAAGAGAGGTAAGGACAAAAAAAAATTCATTGTAACTTAGAGAGCGAAGTTAAAATGAGTCTGTTATTTGCAGTTCTCCATAAACCCATTCTAACTTACCATTTTTTGTTTTCCAGTGTTTCAGTCATTTGTCCTCAGTTTTACTCCTTTGATATGAGGATTTTTATGTTTTCAACTTTATATCAGTGCTCATTGTTCTCTTTCTTTTTAACTACTGCACACCATGCAATTCATTCAGATATTCAACATTGACTGATTTGTTCTACAAATATTTTTGAATGCTTTTTATATGGTAGACCCTATCTATGCTAATCAACGAGAAAAGGGTGATGATCATTACCAGTATTCCTTGCTCCCTCTCATGCTGCTTCTATACAGTGTATGAGTTTTTTAAAAAAATTAAAACTGCCATGTAGAACATTAAAATAGGGTATAGGCTAAAAATGACTAGATGGTTGATTTGACTATTGTAAAGAACTCTCTCAAGTGGTAACATTTCAACAGAAATATGAAATAAAAGGCCTGAAAATACAAAGGGAAAGAAAAAAGAAATGGCTTGTGAATAGACGTTTCCCCAAAATTTGGTTAAGTTTATGTAAAAAATTTTAGAAGGCCACTTTAGTTGAAGTATGATTGGTGAAGAGAAGGGTGATGCAAATTGGAATTTACTAGGAAGGCATGGGCTGGGTCACAGAGAGTTTGGAAACTAGGTGAAGAATTCTGAACTTTATTGGAAGGTAATAGGGAACTAATGGAAGGTCTTAATCCTGGGCAGGTCTGGCGTGCATTCCATTTGATATAGCACTTCAAATGCTAGCTAGTGAATGGTTGCAGGGAGGGGAGCCAGGCATGTAGAAGGAGCGCAAATGAATATTTTGGGTGAGATATTGTGTATCGTTAGGGGAATACAATTTAAGTTACATTTCATGACTTCCAAGATTTTACAGTCTGTTTAAGGTATCTGTCCATCTTTCTACAATAACTGCCCATGTTTTAAACCTTTTGGGGTTAAATAGGCTATTTCTGTCCTCCAAGCCTTCCTGGGGTCATTTCCCAAACTGTCACTTTTTCCCGCATCCAGTTTGAAAATCCTTTGGCCAGCGGGTTGGAGACCAGCCTGGGCAAATTGGCGAGCCCTCGTCTCTACAATAAATAAAAAATTAACCGGGCAGTGGTAGCATGCGTAGTTCTGGCTACTTGGAAGGCTAAAGTGGAAGAATTGCTGGAGCCCAACAAGTTGACACTGGGGTGGCAGTGAGTGTGCCACTGAACTCCAGGCTGGGTGACAGAGTGAGAATCCAACTCGGAAGGAAGGAAGGAAGGAAGGGTCCTTTGAAGGGAACAATCTCCTATCTTAAACTTCCATAGCATTTTATGTGCATTACCCACATGAAACTAAGCAAAACTTTCTATCAATAATGTCCTATTAAAAATGTACTTATAAATGTGCTTAGGAAAAAATAAGAATCCCTTTTGCTTCTCCACAAGACTCATAAAGATGCCTTACAGGTAATTATGCTTTCCTATGTGTGTTTAATCAGTGGTGGACATAGTTATATGGCAGGGATTGGAATAAGAGACAACAGCTAAGAGCTCGAACATAGTAGAAGTGAGTGACTGCAGAAGAACACCAATTCCTGGGGCCGAAAGGCAAGACATTCCATTACTTGGTATATTCTACCTGAGAGTGGAGAGATTGCAAGAGTTAGAGAAAGCTGGTGTGATCACTTATTTAACCAGGACCATTCCAAGTGATCTTTCCTTTCCAACTTTCTACCATTGCTCACTCCACCCCATTCACATGGCTTCCTTCCTAAGCCTTAAATCAGTCAAGCATTCTCAGGGCCTTTGCACTGATGCTCTTACTGAGTAATCTATTTATCTGTTCTGCTTCATTTCGTTTTCTTGTGCAAAAGTCATCTCATGAGAAAAATTATGCCTAATCATGAATGAAATAACCCCTACTCTATCCCTAATCCCCCATATTTTTTTCATCCTACAACCTGACATGCTTAATTTGTTTATCTGTCTCCACTAGCATGTAAGGTTTATGAAATCAAGAGTTTTACCTTATCTTGTCAACCTCCACAGCTCTTATTTTATTGTACATAGAATGTTTTTAATATTTGCTGAATGAGTAGCTAAGTGGATGGATGCAGAAAGGTGACCTCTGAGTAATGTTCTGAAGAGTTCATGAGACTTTGGTAGAAATATGATGAAAGGATGAAAGGACATTCCAGTAATATTACAAACATCTTTATAAGACTATTTGGGGCACTATAGAGAGTTAACTGTGCATCTATAGGATGGGGGAGGATTGCAAGTAATAAGAATGTATTATAAGAGTTAAGAATTACATGAGATGAATAATACATTAATATACTTTATTTTTATACTAAAAATAATTAAATGCATTGAATTGCTAGGGGAACAGTAGTAAAATCAAGTTTACATTTTAGAAAGGACAATCTGCATCATTGTGCCAGACACCTGAATTAAAATTGATCAGGTTCTATGATAATTGGCTCACTTTAATTGTTCACTACAGCATAGGGACAGAAGGCCACTGTTTCTGGTTAATTTCCACAGATGGCATTTCTACTCTCATAAATCACCTTTTGAAGAAAGAATTACTCATGCTCTATCACTCATCAGAGTAGTATCAACTACCTGGACAACATGATCTACTCCATAGATTCAACCCACCTTAGAAATGCACATTCAGTGAAGGACCAGACATTTTCTTAATATTGAACTATGTTTGTCACCAAAGGTGATATAATAGCTTTAAATAAATGAGTTTTAAAATAAGTTATTTTTCTTGGAGTTTTTTATTTAAAAATGAATGTAAATTGATATGCTTACAGTATATCTGTCACAGTATTTTCATTCATTTTTATTACAAAATATCTAACATGGCAAAATTTTGCTGTATTTTCTGGTAGAAATATCTTAGATTTTAAGGTATAGATAGAATTCAAGATTGATTTTGAAATTTGTTATTTTCATTATATTTATTCAAAGGTTATTTATAAATATTTAGCATCTTACTATTTTCATAGCAAAATAACTTACGTGAAGTTAATATATCACTTGAAAATAACCCAGATAATTTTGATACATACTATTTCTTCATTATTATATAAATCTGAATCACATTTAAAAGGATACAGAAAACTAAGCAATCTGAGGAAGAGAATACTTAATTAGAAGGTATTTGAGATAAATTATGCTTATACACCTTTTCCAAGAACTATAAAAATCTCTTATAAAGCTCTGTGATTTTATTTTGCAAAAAGTAGAAAGTTAGAAGAAAAAAAAAACTCTTTTTTTTTCAACATTGCAACCCTTAAAATGTTGGAAGAATTTCCAATCTTTTTCAAAATTATCTCAACAACTTCTTCAACTTAACTCATGTGAAATCATTTTCAAGTCACTGCCATCCTAAACACTATATTGATAATTCTTAACATATCACATTAAGAACTGAGAAATACCTTGCATGAGCTAAGTGAGCACACTTATCTGAATTAATGTTGCATGACTTTTAGCAGCCAGAAAATAATCAGAAACTGTAGTCAATTCAAGCCTTTATGTGTTTTTCGCATAAGGTTACCAAATTAAATAAGGATACCCAGTTAAATTTGAATCTTAGAAAAACAATAATATTTATATGAGTATGCCTGAATATGAATATACTGCATGTGGCATACTTGTGCTAAATATGTTTCTTATTGTTTATCTGAAATTCAAATTGAACTTGGCATTCTGTATTTTATTTCTTAAATCTGAAAACCTATTTTACATGATTTGCATCAAGCTAATTCTCTCTAATCTTGTATTTACCAGAAAATATTAATATCGTAAAAGCTAAATTTTTACATTTTCCCCTGTTATATTGCAGCTGATTCTTTACTAGATTACAAATTCTTAGAGGGCTGAAACTATATTTTACTCATTTATCCAATAAATATTTGCTTATAAAAATATGATAAATGCAATCAATGCATATTTAAATCATTTATATATTGATTATACATATTTTTTTCTAATACCGTAAAATTTATGGACGTCTAGAAGATTGTTTTGAGTGGCTGCCAACCTTAAGCATTGTGGTAGGTATTAGGACAACAGTTCCAAGTCGTATTAAGGAAACAAAATTGTTATATTAGAGGCAATCAAGGAAAATAGAAAGTGGTTTGTTATTAGTGAATAAGAGTTTGATTAAGTACCGGTAAGGACACTAGACAAACACTCATACTGTTTGTGTTTTCATTTTGTTTCTACTACTTACTACACAATGACTTAGAACACTTCACATCCTCTACGTGGTCCTTAGACTTCCCCTTAAAAAATAAGAGAAGCCAGTAAGATGAACATGCAGGTCTCTTTTATTTCTGCTTTGAATACTTTGGACTATGAGGTGGAAACCACTATACTCTGAAAGACTGACTGTAAAAACAAGACTGAATATGATTTATTTAGGTAAAAGAGTTAACGGCAGCTTTGGGACTCTGCAGGGAGTAGCAAGAAGGGATCCTAAGAATGAGAGCTTGACAAAAATAGGGGTGCATATTTTGTAAAAAACTAAAAAATACACTTTGCATTTATAAACATAGATTTTTTTTCTGTTGTTTTCATACTGTACTCTCCATCCAATGTGGTAGCCAAATGTGGTTATCGAGCACTTGAAACGTGGATGCTCTGAGTTGAAATGTGATGTTAAGTATAAAATGCACTTCATATTTTAGAGGCTGTATCAATAAATGAATGTAAAACATCTCATAAATAATTTTAACATAAAGTGCATATGAAGTGGTAACCTTTGGATATATTATGTTTAGTACACTATATTACCAAATTTATTTATTTTTCTTTTCCTTTTTTTTTTTTTTGAGTGGGAGTCTCACTCTGTCACCCAGACTGGAGTGCAGTGGCCGCTCCCAGCCACCGCAGCCTCGACCTGCTGGGCTCCGCCGATCCTTCCGCCTGGAACTTCAGGCGCTCGCTACCACGCCCGGCTAATTTTTTGATTTATTGTAGAGATGAGGTCTCACTTGCCCAGGAGGGTCTCGAACCCACGGACTCAGGTATTTATTTTTCAATTGATTGATTCATTGATTTGAGTTGGTGTCTCACTCTGTCGCCCAGGTTGGAGTGCAGTGGCACAGTCATGATCACCACAGCCTCGACCTGTTGAGCTCAGACAGTCCTTCCTCCTCAGCCTTCCAAGTAGCTGGAACCACAGGTGCATGCCACCATGCTTGGCTAGTTTTTAAACTTTTTTGTAGATTTGAGGTCTTAACCAGTTGTCGAGGCTAGTCTTGAACCTCTGGGCTCAGTCAATCCTCTCTCCTCTGCCTCCCAAAGTGCTGGGATTACAGGTTTGAGCCATGGACCCTGACCCCACATTCATTTAATTGATTTATTTTTATTTTTTTTTAACTTTGCTTATTAGAAAATTTAAGATTATATATGTGGTTTGTATTGCAATTCAAACTGGATATCGCTATTTTAGTAGTGTTTAAATTAATTCTGAAAGTTGTCGCTCTAATGAAAAATCTATTTTTATTTGTTGGTTTAACTTTTATGAAGGATCTTTTCTCCCCCTATTTTGTGGTTGCTTGTTTTGGTTTTTAGCTTTATAAAGAAACGTTGCAGGAACAAATATATAGAACTAATTATATAATAATGAATTTATTTTTAGAAAATACTTCTCATGTTTATGGAAAAATACTACTAATAATTTGAAATTTATTTCAATACAGTAATTTACTGGAAACTTATCAAACTAATAAAGATGGAGGAAACATGTATTAGGTATTTTAACCCTTCATAATTTTTATTTTAGTATGTTTGTTCCTCTGGAAAAAAATGTATATAATGCAGTTTAACTTATCCTGCTAAACCTAATGTTTGACACACGAGTATTGCAAAATCAATGACGAGTTCTACTAAGGATAATATTTTTCTTCATTAATAAAAGTTTCTTGAATAATCTGTTTTAACATTCCTAGTGATGTATGAAAGTAATCATGATTTAATAATTAGTATGTATTAATTACTTCATTTCCTACAAACTAAACCCCTACATGAATCTTGTGCTAAAATCATGAGGCACCGTCTAGCAATTGTAGGCAGACTAGACAGACTTGTGACCACAGTGCTAGATACAAGTGTGTTTACATATAGAGAAGCTAGATTAAATTCATCTTGCCTTCCAGTTTACTTCAGGCATTGGGAGAATTCGGAAGTCATTTATTATTTGCCAGATTTGTCTCTTGTACTGTACATCTCATCTGGCCCCAAACCCAAAGGTAATAGCCCCACTGTAACAAAAGAAGTTAATGTTTACCTGAGCTTGGTATGTTTAAATTTTTAATGTAATTATTAATATGATCCTTTTAGCATTTCTATCAGGTAATTACGACTGTCATCATATTATAGAAAAGAAACCAAAGCATAAGAAGTTTTAGTGCCTTCGCTCTTCTTTTAAAGTCAGAATTCACAGAAGTAGAATTTATACATTGGAAGTTTGCGGAAGTGTCCATGATCTTAACCATTATGCTACACTGATTCAAGATACCATAAATATTTCTTAGTATGTTCCTACACTTTATATAATGGCTCAAGTTTCCATGAATATTTTATAATTATTAGTAATTATATTTAATTAAAATGCTTAGCAACTGTTAGTAAAGTCTAGTTGATACAGATATACTTTAAATCAAAATAAATATTTCCATTATTGCTTATTATTTATTTTGTAGATATTTTATTTAAGGAAAAACATACAGAGAAAATTTTTGCTTGTTGGATGCTAGCCTAAAGTAACATCAGTATTTGTTATTATACCAATAAGATCCTAATATATTTCTATTCAATTAATAGAAATACAAGGTAAAATTTATCACACAGTGATTTTTTTTTGGTAATATACTAACAGTAATGGTTATTTTTTGGTGCATAATTTGTTATTTAAGTAATTTATCATTATAATTTGAATTTATAGACCTACAATGCATTAAACATTATGTTCCTTCCTCTATTACCTTTTCTTCTTCCTTTTCATGTTAACATAATTAGAAGTTGTTTTATAGCTCTGTCAGAATTGTTAAAATATTTAGAGCCTTAAAATATTAACCAGAAATTATTACATATTCATTTAAAGACTTTCTGTCTAAGTGACATGAAGGGAAATGAAAATGAAATATCACCCATAAAGCTATTGAAAGAAAATAAAACTGTCCATAAAATATCCATTACATGAAATGAATCCCCATGGCCTTGTGGACTTGAACTCCCAGACTTCTTCATGATGAATGTTACTTTGTCTTTTTAAGTTAAAATTATATAGTTTAAATATACAGAGTTTTAATTTACTTTAAAATCTAAATTTCCAATTAAGCAACTTGAAATGCTAAATTTCTGATGTACTAGAAATTTTACTCTCACATCAAGAATTTATATGGGCAAACTCTACTACAAAAATTAGTCATTTATATTAAGGTGACTATTTGGCTTTAATTCCCAATTCAAATAAATTTTCCATCAGAAAAATTTTACATCTCCATAATTTTTTTTGTAATCATAATCAACCAGCATGATTATTGCCATGTCCCAATGTTAACTAATCGGTGTTTGCTCATGAAAAATGGATAAACTTGACACGTGTCCCTTCCTGTATATATTGGTTTGCCATTTGTTTTGTTTTTATTTCAAAACAAACACTAGACGAAAAAAGATCAAATGATGTATTGAATGCCAATTAGTTCCAGAAATTTTTAAATATCTCTCAGCATTCCATTCTCACAAATAAGCTCTCCTAAATAGAAGGATACTGCCATCATCTGAATGCTTGTGTCTCCCACAAATTCTGATTTTCCTAACCCCCAAGGTGATAGTATTTAAATGTAGAACCTTTGGGAAGTGAATACTTCGTAAGAGAATTGGTACCCTTATAAAAGAGACCCAAGAGAGCTTGTTTACCCCTTCTACCAGACAAGGATGCATCCAGAAGGCATGCACAGGTCCTCCTCAGACACAAATTCTGTTAGTGTCTTGATCTTGGACTTCACAGTCTCTAGGATTGGGAGAAATAAAAGTTGTTTATAAGCTATCTAGTTTATGGTATTTTCTTAAGCAGCTTGGATGGACTGGGAAAGAATCACACTTACAACATGGCGAAAGAATAGATAACTTATCCAACATCAGATAGCTGCAAGTGGAGAAATAATGACAAGAATGTAAAAACAGCCATCTTTGATTTTCTTTATTTATCATACTTCATTTCAACAACCCAACTTATCTTAACTAAGGTCAAGAGACCTAGGGCTTGGAAGGTGGTTGTCTTAGAGGAAAGATTAAGCACTTTTTCTTATTTGTCCCCCTTGCAAAGAACTGGTATTTGTCAAGACTAAGTCCAAATTCAAATTTGAACCATGAAGTAAGAAAGTAGAAATTTTGGTATGATGAATTTAAGTTTATATAGGTCATTATTAATATCAGCTTTATCTATATCCTAGTTCATCCCTGTATGTCCTTCTGATCTCAAATTCCTGAACTGTTTCCACTGTACATACCCTCCAGAATTGTCTCTATATTCTGTTCTCTGGACATTCCTTTTATCAATGAGTAACTGTTTTATTTATTTGTTTTCTCCTTTTTCTTAGCCTTATTGATGTATAATTGGCATACAATAAACTGAATATATTTAATGTGTATAATTTGATATATTTTCACATATATATGTATAACTATAGATCAATGAACACTGTCAGTATTTTGAGTATATCTATCTGCCCACAAGCTTCCTCAAGCCCTGACAACTGTAATCCCTCTCTTCCACACCTGCATTCCCTTCCCTCTCTGAGGTAACTGATGATTTGCTTTCTGTCAATTGGGTACCCTATGATATTTATTATATTTTATCTTATTTTATGTAATTTGCATCTGTAGTGTTTGTATCACTAGACCTTGGAGTGAGTAAGTCATTGCAACTTCCAGACTTTCTATTTTCTCTTTCTTCTGAATCTTTGAATAGTTACCCCTTTCCTTTTTTCAATAGTGTATTCTCAAAAATCTCATTTATTTTAATATCTTCATATTTTCAAATGAAGAGAATTTTTTTGATATCAGAAGTGAGCCAATAATACACATCCACCTTGTTATTGGAGTTACTCTCTGAGCAATGGTGTTGATTGCTTTTCTTTCTCACACACAGATGCATGTGTCATGATGCCTAACTAGGCTGACTTATTTTCACTTCCTTCCATGTGATAGCTCTCAGACAGTGAGAATAGGTGGCAACTCTAAAAAACTAAATGCTATCATGCACTGAGGCTAAGCCTATTCTTTTCTCTGGTTCACTTTCTGTTATTTTAGGGACAATGTTTCCCAGGATGCAAAGTAGGTCTATCCGTCTTCATCTCTTCTCTGTTTACTCATTTGAGTTGTATATCATTCACTAGTCATCAATGAACATTTTTACTTTTATAGACTTTACGGTTAGGGGAAACCTTACTGAAATTGTAGATGTTAACTGTCAGTCAGTTATTTTTGTAATATGTTGGTTATCTCACCTTTCCCACCTCTGGTATTTTAGCAGTTATTAAGAGACTGTGTCATCAAATATCATTTGAAAGATGAAATCTTGAAAATAACGCTGTATGCCACTGTTTTGGGTGGATGTGGGCAATTTAATAGTGTTTGTACTCTTTAATGTGCCAAGAGGAATGTGACACTTAAAGTTACAGATATTAGATTCAAGCATTTATTTTAGTTATGTTTATGTGTATATACTTCATCTGTGCACATATTCACTTGTTGAGTTTGAACACACATAATCACAAGAATTGAGTATATTACCTAAATATAAATCTTATCTTATATAAAAGTATTCATTTAAAATGCATTCTACCAATCTTTTAATAATTAACTTTCAAATGTTTTCTTGAGGGCAGGGAATATTGTAATTACTTCAAGTAATACACACAATGATTTATTTATATATTTAAGCATATTTTAATTTTTTACGTGTTTATTAGAGAAGAAACAGCAAAAGTACTCTTGCATGGTCAAAATATTACCTAAACTTCCAAAAGATTAATTAATTGCATTACATACCCTAAGAAAAAGTGTGTGCTCACATCTCTTTGAGCACGAAACTAATTCAAATTAATAATTATTTCTCTCTGTTTCTACATGCATTACCTAATTAGAGAATGAATAAAATGTCACAGCAAAGAAAGTGACATTTGTTTAACAAGAAATCATTAACAACATGTCTGTTTCTCTTGGACTCAGAAAAGTCTATGGCGTTGAATATGTCTGATAATCTATCAACTATCTCAGTTCATTTTAATACACACGTGTAAAAAAAACATCATTTTATACCAACTCTTTGCAAGTATAACTCCTTTTATCTCCTGAAAAATATATATAATTACCAACACACTAGTTAAGGCAAAGTTTCACAAAATAACTATATTTTGTTTACATTTCATTTCCACAAAGATTGTTAGCCAGAGTCATTTATAAAAGAGAATTTGCTTACAGGTTTTAATATTGCAAATCTTAAATGGTCCAGATTCATTATAATTTGTTATAAGTTTTAGCCATATTCTTTTTTTTTTTTTTTTGAGTCGGAATCTCACTCTGTCGCCCAGACTGGAGTGGAGTGGCCGCTCCCGGCCCCCGCAGCTTGACCTGCTGGGCTCCGGCGATCCTTCCGCCTCAGCCTTCCGAGTAGCTGGAACTACAGGCGCACGCTACCACTGCCCGGCTGATTTTTGATTTATTGTAGAGATGAGGTCTCACCAAGTTGCCTAGGCGGGTCTCGAACCCGCGGGCTCAGGCAATCCACTCACCTCAGCCTCCCAAGGCGTGGGATTACAGGCTGAGCCACCGAGC
>CAUYQG010010435.1:0-10251 GCA_963574415.1 Tarsius wallacei
AAAAAAAAAAAAAAAAAAAAAAAAAAAAAAAAAAAAAAATATATATATATATATATATATACACTCAGTATAAAGCCACATTTTAATTTTTAAAAAAGCTGTCAACCAGTTATACTGCACACATAATTAAGAGAGTCAGAAAATGGCATACAGAAAGAAAAGTGTGAACAAGCCTATCCCTTATAAATAATTCTGTAGTCAATGCATGCTCCAACAGTGTACAAGTTAGCAAGTTCACCAACCACCTTCTCCCGACACATTTATTTACTTTGCAGGTAAGATGTCTGGTATTGTGGTGGGGATTCTTCATGGTAGACCACACTCTGCACAATCCCATGGATTGGATTTAACAAATTTGGATCTTGGCACAAGGACAGCAGGGTGTTGATCTTAGAGTCCAACAAATTGTGCCTAAAAAAATTAGATGTCAACAGAGGAACATTTTAGCAGAAAACTAAATGAAAATGAATATTGGAAAACATAATATATATTCCCAGAACAATATGCCAAAATTGAAGGGATATGCTTTTTACTTTCTGATGCATTTCTACATTTTCCAAATTTTCTATAATGAACATGTGTGTATGTTTGCTTTTTGGATTTGTCTTTTGTTTTGTTTTTAGTCATCAGGGAAAATATGACATAAACAACTAGTCATGTCATGTAACCATATTTAACTATAGATGGTAAAAATGACAGACCTAACTCTATAAAATTCTAAAATTTTAAAACAAGATTAACAACAAAAAGGGAAAAGAATCACATGATATGGAAGGCCTACATTAGGAACAGAATTTCTCAAGTTTCTTTGGGCTATTTAAATTTGAAAACTTTGAGACTAATATTATTTTAGCCCTTATGAAAGAATAAGATGCTCTTCACAGACAGGAGGTCAACTGTGTTTTCACTCAGCTGTGGATACATAAAAAAGTTCTACAGAAAGTAAACCAAAACAGGTATGCTGATTAAAATACAGCAGTCTAATGGTTGGCTTGTATGTAAGGAAAATGAACAATGCTCATCAAGATAAACCACTTAAACAAATCAGCAAGATTTTTTTAAAAAGTTTTTCCTAATAGGTCAACACTAGTCTTAGCCTCCACTTAAAACCATGATTTCAAAGCTAAGATCACTATCATACTATCTCACTTTCCCCTCTTTGCAACCAGTACATGTTACTAGGTCATACTTTTCCTAAGCTTTTGTAAAGCATTTGACAGAGAGGTACAAAGATTAATTAAAAATCAAAAGAAGATACTTACACAACAGGAAAAACTTTGGGAAATACAACACTGGCCTCTGCTAAGTATTCATAAAGAATTCTTTGATCAAACTCATCTGTGGTATATTTAACCAGTGTAGCCTGCCAAAATGCAAAAAAGTAAATAAACAACATTGTTACTTTGTGGCTGAATTGTTGTGTGTTTTAGTGAGAAGCACAAGACTGTATTCTATTCATGTTTTTAATATTTAAGGACCTCATAATAGTAGATTGGAATGAAAACTTGAGAGGAAAAAAAAAAACTCAAAAAGGGGACATCCTTACTAGAACAGTAAGAAGCAGTGCTTGGATCTTCGGATCAGTAAGTACTTCTTCATCCAAGAGAACATTTGATTCGGACACAGAAACTTTACGTAAATGTGGGTGCTGTTGTGACGAGGAAATTCTCTGAGTTTCTGCAGTAAGATATGGAATTGACACAATCATCTGTAGTAATCAAACATCTGATAACCACTTCACCTAACATATTACAATGTTACTTCCAAAATGCAATCATTTTGTTTAGTACACACTTAAACTATCAATGTAAACATCACATAGAATGACTATCTACCTACACAGAAGCTTTGGCTAGCTATTTACAATGCTGTATATAATACATAAGATTACTTTTTACATAAGGTTCAGGATAATTGTCATTTTAAGGACCATAGAGTTTATCTTCTGAAAAAGATTTCTATATTTCATAGTGAAGAGTCTAAGAAATGGCTGGAAAGTAAACATGGCTTTAATGTATTCTCCCACCTTACTTGCAATGATCTAGATCAATTATGAACTTTGTTTCTCACCCATTTCATAATCAGTTTCTGCTACTCTCCTCATTTTGGGGGGTGTTGTGATCCCTGATTCCATTTCTTGCCTTTTAGGAGCCTTTGTGTCTGATATCAAGTGATCAAAACTTTTCCTTGTTCCTATAAACAGAAGTTACAGAATATGGAAGTTCATTAACCACAGTGTCTATGAGTAGGAATATACTAAAAAGAACATGTTTGGACATAAAGTGTTTAAGCTTTCACTTAAGGACCCAAAGAAAGTTCAAACATATCCCTGGAGCAGAGTTTTTCCTCCTTCCTTCTCCATCTTCTCCAAGGGCTTTAGTCCCACAGTTTTCTGTCTCAGGACAAGACACTCCTTACTGGTCCAAATTAAATTGAAATTATATTCACTACACTGGAGGTAAACCAAACTCCACCCACCCAATACAATTATTGAGAATAAACACAAGGGTATATACACTGTTCAGTAGCAAAGATCAAATATGTATGAACAGTCATTTCAATTTAAGAAATTCTGCTGGTGCCAAGAATTAATCACTAACATATGAGGAATTTCCAAGCTTAGGCAGAAATCAAAGTTTGGATTTTAATTTTTCAAGCTTTTAAAAAAAGATGTGTCTGCCTGAAAGTACTAAAAAAACAGATACACTGGGAGATGCTCCAAGAACAGCAAGTAGCACTCTCTCCCAATTGGCTTTGAATTTCTCTAATCATGTATTACACTAACATTACCTGTCTTTCTCTTATTTAAAAGGCCTGAAATCAGACTACCTGGGACTTACAGATTTCTGTCTTTATATGTAAAGAGCTTCTCTTATTCTTCTTGGTACAGCTCTAAGGAAAAAACCTACTTCTGGCAGTAATATTTTTAAAAAGTCAGAACTGAAGCTAATGTAATAAAATCTAACTACTGAACACTTGAGAAATACAAAGTTCTATTAATCTCAAGAATTAATAAATACCAATGCATATTCATAATAGTCATAAATATCAAAGCCAAGCAATTTAGCATCCCAAAGGAATTGAGTCCAGCCTTTCATGTCAAGTGCATGCATACCATGTGTGAGCCACAAGCAGTCAAGTGATTAAACAGCAGATGCATTTTAGGGTTCCAGTTAATGATTGAAAATTCAGGGTTTCAGCCGGGCTCGGTGGCTCAGCCTGTTAATCCCGTGATTGCCTGAGCCCCCGGGTTTGAGACCCGCCTGGGCAACTTGGCGAGACCTCATCTCTACAATAAATCAAAAAATCAGCTGGGCATGGTAGCGCGTGACTGTAATTCCGGCTACTCGGAAGGCTGAGGCGGAAGGATTGCCGGAACCCAGTGGGTCGAGGCTGCAGTGGCCAGGAGCGGCCACTGCACTCTAGTCCGGGCGACAGAGTAAGACTCCAACTCAAAAAAAAAAAAAAAAGGAAAATTCAGGATTTCTAAAACCAGTCAGTGCTTTCCATAAGGTATGAGCTAGGATACCATTCTCTGCATTTAATTTTCCTGCCTTTCTCACACTTCCTTTTTATTTTAATCTCTGCATTCTTCCTGGGGGCTCTCATTCTGTTAGTTTCAGTTATCTACAAGCTAATCAGTTCTAAATGTTTATTTGTTTACATCTCTCTTCCTGAATTCCAGATACATCTTTTCAGTTATCTCTTAGATATATACTCTGAGATTGTCCTGAAAAGATCTCAAATATAATATTAACCCACCCAAGTTTATCACCCATTTCATACTGGAACATATTAGTCTTGACCTCTATGAATGGAATCTAGCCAGTTTTTGAACCTTAGAAACTTCTGACACCTTTCACAACCTTCTCCTTTCTCACCTGCTCCAATTGGTCACCAAATCTTGTCCATTCTACTTCAGAAACTCATCTTAAACTGGATCTATCTATCTATCTATCTATCTATCTATCTATCTATCTATCTATCTATCTAGATAGGGTTTGGCTATGTTGTATAGGCTGAACTTGAACTCCTGGACTCAAGCAATCCTCCCATCTCAGCCTCCCAAATAGCTGTTACTACATATGTGTGCCATAACACTGGCTCCAAACTTGATTCTTCTCCATTCTCACACTGTTCCTGTCTTAGTCAGACTCACACCATATTTTGCTTGAGCTGCTGTTTCAATTCTACTAAAGGTCCCCTTGCCAAAAACCTCTTCCTATTTCTCCATGTTGCTGCCAGAAAAACTTTTCAAAAAATAAAATGTGGCCATGTTCCTTCTCTACTTAAAGATCTCAGCTAGATACATAGTAATGCTAACTCAATGTGGCACACAAAGTTTTCCACAATCAAGTTCCAATCCTTCTTCTAGCCCCATTTCCTACCTCATTTCCCAAGGCACTATGATCTACTGCCAGTTGCTTTCCTGACTTCTTTATTCGCACTATTCCCGCCACCTCCCCGCCCACCTGAACACATGTCCTTCCTTGTCCTCTATCTCGCAAGTATGTATTAAATCTTTAGGATACAGCTCAACTGTTACCTGTCTCTGCAGTTTTTTGCTAATTTTCTCAGATCTCCAGTTTCTCCCTCAAGGGATATCTCTTTAACAACACCTGGAGATGCTGTTGCAATTGGCTGATTTTAAATCTTAGCCACTAAACTATAAACTTTTCCAGGGCAGAGACCATATCTTTTTCACCTAGTACATGGGTTGAATGAATCCAAAATTGCATTTTTTTCTGAGGTTAGTTTTTAATTTACAACTTCCTTGGCATGAAAATCCAGAATTACAAAACACAAAGTAACCAGGAAACTCTTAGAAGATTACATACAGCAAAATATTAACAGAAGAGAACAAAAACAAAAGGTAATAGACCTATGTGACTAGTAACGATGATCAGCATTCAAGGTTTCTGTTTCTTTCACGGTTTACTGGCAGGTTATTTAGTCACACTTTGTTGTTTGTTCATTAATTTCCTTATGAACACAAACATTTTCCTAACACCTAAACATACTTAGATATGCTTACATGAATAATCAAAATCCACTGAACCACTCACAGTGTTGGCCACTGAAATATAGATCCCAACCTATTCCAGGAACAATTAAAAGTTTAGCCAACGGAATACATATTTCCTCTGAGGTGCAATTAGGATTAGTGAGCTCTTTCATTTACTTTTAGTTACTGAAATGGGAAAAGATCTCACAGCATTTTAGGTATACTTTCCATAGACAAAAGTTGATGTATCTAAGCAATCTTAACTTCAAGAATCATATCTTACAGTAACTGAAAAACATATATTTTACCTTTTTGTCTTTTCAAAGGCAACACGGAAAATAGCATTACTACAGTTTCATAGCATATTGATGTATTCTGCTCTCAAATGACAATTTTGGGAAATACTATAGTATTAAAGGCCCTGAGTACAGAGAGAGTCTTGCTTTCTTATAGTATTTATCTAATGTCTCTCCGATTCCCACTCCCTTCTGACCAACAAAGGCAAAACAAAACAAGGAGAGATACAATCTTTACTCTAAAATCAGAAAAAACTGTTTCAAGGTCCCATTTTTATTTCTCTATCTCATCTGATATGGCTTAACGGATCTATCAAACTCTCTTTTTAATTGGCATCAAAATATTTGCTATATTGAAACAGAAAATTCTGGTAATCTTGAGGTTTCAAATAATTTTCCAAGAGTGAAAATATCTGACCCTTTTTTTAAATAATAAAAAAAAAAAATTCTACATAATTTTGATAGACTAACCAAGCAACTTCTTAGTGTTGGCCTGAGAAGGCTGCCCCATGTCCAAGCTCATGGATTTCCTCGCCCGGGGACTGGTCTGGCCCACAGTTGGATAGGTGGCAGCAAGGTACCCTTCAGAGCCTTTGGGAGAGGACCATGGCTGATTCTCCTTTAGTGTCCTGAGAGATCAAAACAAGTGAGAAGAATTCATTAACATTGTGACAATTACAATTCGCTGATTAATTTTAACCCTTTGCAGCACTCAGAGACATCTTGAGGATCAGCAACTCAACCACTCACTTTTATGAAACAGTGAAAAATGAATCACTTCATATTAAATATATAGTGTTGGAACCAATTATTTTACTATAATGATGTTTGGTTTCTAATGGAATTGTGGACATTGAAGAACCTACTTATGATTTAAAAATCACAATTTTTATCTTATATTTTTCTAACATGTGGCAACATGTGAAACAGTGACCAACATGCTCTGCAGGTTTATTGATACTGCAATAGTAATGTTGGGTGTATTCCACCTGGTGTTTTTCTATTTGAGCAGACAATGCAGTCCTGTTTTCTTTTTCCCACATTAATAATATCTACTTTATTATCCAGTCTGCTGTTCAAAGAATATGTGGACGGACATACTCGTGACTCCTGAAAAACCACTTCTGAACTGATCAATCATATCTCAGTATATATTCCATCTCTTTATTTGCTTGTTTGTGCAATTTGAATGGAAAACTTCAAGGAAACATACATTTCTAAAAATTTTGCGCTGGCATAAGTTTTTCCTGTATAATCACCACAAGTTCATTATGTCCCCTGAGATGGGACATTGGAGTGGTTTGCTAGATTCATGATGTCTCCTCAGAGGGGACATCCGAGTGCAAAGGGTTAAAGCTGGACTTTAAAGGGCTTTAGTGTAAAAACTCTTAATGTATCCCCCAAAAGTATAAACTTTCTTGCTATGGTATGTTATATATAGTAGGTGCTCACCAAATGCTGAACAGAAAGAACTGTACTGCATTAGTTTTTAAAAATTAATTTTTTAATTTTTAAAAATTGACAAAAATTGTATACATTAATGGTGTACAATATGTTTTAACATATGTACACAGGCCAGGCACAGTGGATAAAGCCTGTAATCCCAGCACTTTGGGAAGCTGAGGTGAGGGGACTGCCTGAGCCCACGGGTTCGACAACAGCCTGGGCAACTTGGCAAGACCTCATTTCTACAATAAATAAAAAAATTAGCCAGGTGTGGTATCACATGCCTGTAGTTCTGGCTACTTGGAAGGCGGAGGTGGAAGGATTGCCTGAGCTCAGCAAACTGACGCTGGGGTGGCCGTGAGCATGCCACTACACTCCAGCCTGGGCAACAGAGTGAGACTCCAACTCAAAAAAAAAAAAATGTACACAACGTGGAATGGCTAAATTAAGCTAATTAACATATACATTACTTCATATACTTATTATTCATGGTGAGAAAAACCTAAAACCTACTCTCAGTAATTTTCAAGTATGTGATTCATGGTTATTAACTAAAGTCCTCATGTTGTATAATAGATCTCTTGAACTAACTGCACTGATTTTTTTAGTCAGGAAAAATCAAGTCTAAACAGGCAACTGTATTTTTGGTTTAAAAATTTAGAAAACCAAACATTAGTAATTAACTATTATTATTATTATAATTTTTTGAGTCAGAGTCTCACTCTGTCACCCAGGCTGGAGTGTAGCTCACTGCACTCGACCTGCTGGGCTCAGGCGATCCCTCTTCCTCAGTCTTCTAAATAGCTGGAACCACAGGCGTGCGCCACCATGCCTGGCTAATTCTTCTTGATTTACTGTAGAGATGAGGTCTTGCTAAATTGCCCAGGCTGGTCTCAAACCCCTGGGTTCAGGTTATCATCTCACCTTTGCCTCCCAAAATGCTGGGATTACAGGCATGAGCCACCATGCCCAAACTATTAAGAAACAAAGTCTCACTCTGTCACCCAGCCTGGAGTGCCGCTCACTGCAGCCTAGAACTCCTGGGCTCAAGCAATCTTTCCACCTCAGCCTCTCAGAGTAGCTAGGATTACAGGGACATAATACTACACTTAGTTAATGTTTTTTTTTGTAGAGGCAGGATCTTGTTATGTTGCCCAGGCTGGACTCAAACTCCTGGCCTCAAGTGATTCTCCTACCTTGGCCTCCCAAAGCACTGGGATTATAGGCATGAGCCACAACACCCAGTTTCAAACATTAATTTATACATTGAGGGGAAACACAGGCAAACACATTTTCTCCTTTCTGTAACAAAAAGGACACATCTCAAAGTAATACAACCTTGGGAATGACTGAAGAATAAGACTACTAAATACCAAGTGTGTCTGAAAAACTTTTGTACACATTGTTAAAATCTCAGTAAGAGATTACTGAGAACTTCTTATCAAAAAGCAGGATACTGATAAATTGAATGATATTCCTCAATGATGTCATTTTCATTTAATTTCTCCAAGTTATGCTAAAAAATATACTACTCATACATATCCACAATGTACAGTGAACATGATTATTTCATCATCTAAAGCTGTACTATAGAAGACTTTTAAGTAATTTAGTGTGACATGAGTAAATGCAACAAAGGTGTTGGCATGTGCATGTTTTTACAAATCTGCACACATTAGATCTCTATCATTAATCACATAATGTCACTTACGCTTCATGTTAGTTTTTTCCCCACAGGCCCTTTCCTGAAACCCAATACTTTAAAGATAAACTCCTTTCATTATTTATCTGGTTTGTTTCAAAGAAGCAAACTAGTATTAGCATGAGCACAATTATACTAGAAGAATGGTAACCTTCTTACTACTAACTCACATAAAATACTACACATTTACAGAATGAGTTTTGATTTACACACTGTTCCTAGGCCAGCTCTAGATTCCCCCATATTACCTTCTAGATTACTTCGTTGCTCTTCTACTTTAGTTGGAAAACTGAAACCTGACTACACTTATGTAATTCCAGCAGAGTAAATCCACTTACCTATAGGTGGCATCACCATGATGAATGGGATATGTATCCATAGGAACATTTTCCATTGAAATATCAGTAAGAAGAAGTGACTTTCTATGTTTTAGGCTGCAGCGACTTCGAACCTCTTCAGACACTGTGAGTAAGGCTAAAAGGAAAAAGAAGGCAGATTAAAAAAATTTTTTTAAATCACTAGGTGTGATTTAAAATACAATACACTCCTTACAATCTCCTAAGGAGGATACCTGTTTAATGTGTATGTAAAAAGTTCTAGAGAGTGTCAAGTTTATGGATATAAAACACCTAACACTGGACATGCGTTGTGGCTCACATCTATAATCCCAGCACTTTGGGAGGCCAAGACAGGGGATCGCTTGAGGCCAGGAGTTTGAGTTCAGCCTGGGCAACATAGTGAGACCCTGTCTCCACTTAAAAATAAAATAAAATAAACACTTAGGACAGACTTGATTATCTTAAAGGGTTTACAGTATATTTTGGAAGACTGTACATAAAACATGAAATGTACAAAGAGATTTAATAAGTACCTTGTCTTTTTCGAGTGCTTTAATGTACATTTTATTTTAACAAACACAAAAAGGGTAGGTATTACCAAGTTTATCAAGGAAAAGTACTCTGAGATGTTAAATAATTTGGGTCAAACAAGAAAGCTGCCACAAACTGAAGCCTGCTAAACTGAGAATCAACACTTTCCGTCAAACACCTATGTTTAAGAATGGTATTAAGTGCTTAAGTGTTGCTGAGTAGAGGAACAAAAATCAGATAAGAACAGGAAGGCTTAATTTTCGAATGGTGGGGCTAGAGCAGACACTCCAGGTAAAATGGCATACAGAATGAATATTGAAGAGGCAGAAAGTCACTTGTAGGAGATGGCAAGTAGATTAGCTTAAAATAGCTCATTCATTTGAAGTGGTAATAAAACTGAGGCTTATAAAATTTAGAGAAGGAAGATAGAATTGGGAGGACTATTTATAGGCCCAGAATGCTAGACTGAGGCATTCAGGCTTTTCAACAGTTAACAGAGAGCTAATGCAGTGTCTTGAACCAAAGATGACAAAGTAACACATTTCAGATTCTTTTTTTTTTTTTTTTTTTTTTGTTGGAGTCTCACTCTGTCGCCCAGACTGGAGTGCAGTGGCCACTCCCGGCCACCGCAGCCTCGACCTGCTGGGCTCCGGCGATCCTTCTGCCTCAGCCCTCAAGTAGCTGGAACTACAGGCGCACGCTACCACACCCGGCTAATTTTTTGTTTTATTGTAGAGATGAGGTCTCGCCAAGTTGCCCAGACAGGTCTCGAACCCACGGGCTCAGGCAATCCACTCACCTCAGCCTCCCAAGGTGCGGGATTACAGGCTGAGCCACTGAGCCCGGTTACACATTATCCCTATTGAACTTCATAGCAACTCTATGAGGAAAGTCCTGTTAGCGTTCTATCTCTCAGATGAAGATCAAAGCTCA
>CAUYQG010010436.1:0-11164 GCA_963574415.1 Tarsius wallacei
CGCGGGTTCGAGACCCACCTAGGCAACTTGGCGAGACCTCATCTCTACAATAAATCAAAAAATTAGCCGGGCATGGTAGCGCACACCTGTAGTTCCAGCTACTTGGAAGGCTGAGGCGGAAGGATCGCCGGAGCCCAGCAGGTCGAGGCTGCGGTGCCCGGGAGCGGCCACTGCACTCCAGTCTGGGCAACAGAGTGAGACTCCAACTCAAAAAAAAAAAAAAAAAGAAATGGGGGAATTCAGAGATTTGGCAGGTAACTGGGAAACGAGAAATGCAATACAATACTATTTCAGCCTGAGGTCTACATTGAAGCTAAGCTACTCCAGATGTTTTTCTTTTGTCTTTATTTAATGGCTCTTCTAAATACAATGTCCTTGTATCAGCCAAGGCAGCAAAATTTATAACACACTTATTAAAAGCAAGATGCTTAGCTAAGCAATTCTGTCTCTGAGTGTGTAATTATATTTTTAGTACTGTATTTCTTTTTTTCATACCTTTCTTCTGCCAGATTTTATCAGAGGAGTAAGGGAGTATTAGGAACATTTTTTAAAAATCTCACGTAGCTAATGCATGATTAATTTTATTTAAGCTGTAAAAAGTAGGCTATGCTACTTATCCATACTTAACCATAGTTACATTGGTTATATCAACTATAAACTCCAAACAAAGACAAGTTGTACACGCAGCAAGAACAGCAACTCACTAAGACTAACCACAGGTGATAGCTATACATAGCTTCCTCTTACCATACTGACCAATTTATTTTTTAAAAATAAAGGAAAAATTAGTTATTTTTGCCTGTTCAACTTCAAATTATCAGTAAAACATGTTGCTGCATCTGCCCTGCCAATCCCCATTCCTGGATCAGTCTAACCGTAATCTTTCTCAGCTTCTGCTTCCAGACAACTGAGCATGGATAGAGAAAAAACACATAACTCCGTTTACTGGCAGGCTGACAAATCTATGTTCATCAGCATCAGCTGGGCCCTCTACACTACTGGTGGTCCTTTTATTTGTTCCCAGTAAACTCCGTTTCAGATCTCCCTTACAGCTGTTCCAAACTATTAACAAGCTCTACTGTCCCCTCGTTCTAAGCTGATGACCTTGCTCACATATCACAGACAAAATAGAGCTCCTCTCCTTCCCCTCAATCAGCTGGCTGACCCATGAGGACACCTATCTTCTCCCACCCTTTCTCCTAAATCAAAGAAGAGTAATCTCTTCTAATCCCTGAAGTTAACACTTCTAGAGAATATTGGACACCATCTCCTCAGGCATCTTCAGGGATCTCATTACATCAGCCAGGTGCCCTCACACTTTGGTGTCTTTGGTCCATCACTCTCCGAACTCCTTCCACTCTTCAGTCTACACATTTCCTCAAATTTTTCCTCATCACCATGCACACCTACACACACACAAACACAATTATTTAATCATTTCAGCCTCTCACTCATGCTGTAAATTGCCTTGTATAGCAATTATCTGTTTACATGACAGTTTTCAACCGGTCCAATGGTTTTTAATCATTATTATGTCAAAAATCCCTTGAAAATCTAATTAAAGCAATGAGCCATCTCCCTGGAGATATGCACATACATACGATTCCACATTGCTCACTGATTTTCTTCTAGGAGACATTACTACCACTCATCAATATGTCTGGTTCTCCTCCTCTTCCGGGCACAGGGAAGGAGTCCACTTCCTTGCTGACTCGAGATAAGCCACTGCTTTGGCCAACGAAGTGTGAGTGGAAGTGACGTGTGTGGGACCTTTGAGAGCCTGTACGCAATTTTTCAGGCTTCACTTTTTGTTCAGTCACCAAAACCGCTATGTTCCAGATAGTGACCGTTATGTCTGCTTGTTTTCTGAGAGAGAAGGATGCAGCACAGAGCACCCAGTCAACCTGCAATGGACGTGTAGAGTGAGTAAAAATCCGGTTGTTTAGAGCATCTGGGACTGGGGTAAGGTCAGTTACTATAGCATGATTTAGGCTACCCAGAGCAATCTCCATTTGATGTGAATTAATCTATGTTAGAAAGATACTTTCTACGGGAGTTTAAGCTATCCTCCTTATAATCTATGTTAGAAAGATACTTTCTACGGGAGTTTAGGTTATCCTCCTTACTTTTTCTAACCTACAAGTTCATTTCATCTCATGTTGCTGTACTTTCTGTTCTCTTTACTTAGAAGAACCTATGATTCCTCATTCTTCAGATCTCAGTTTATGTTACCTCCTCACAGTTGTCGTCCTTGGCCTCTTTCCTTCCTCAAATCCATTCCACTCACTGTCATTTATATTACCCATTTTTTCCCCCACAAAGTGTGTCCCAGTCTGTCACAATTTTATTATCTGTCTCTCCAGTTCTGAATCCACAATATAGAATTCTTGCTATCAACAATGATCCATATATACCTACTGCCATGCTACTTTAACTTAAGAAAAGGGAATACATTTAAAATGTGGACTTTTTTTTGTTTGTTTAATATGATACAAACAGAACCATGAACATTTACAGCAAGTCACACTTTTCTAAACTCTGCTAGTAGAAGAAAAAGTTCTAGCTAAAAATATTGGACAGATATCCAAATGTTTGGATGCACGTCAAGAACAAACCACTGAACCTTGGTATTTGCCCATTCACCATTAAGAGGTCAGCTTGACATTTTGGTTTCTTTTCAGATAACTGTGGCCAACAGTTCTTACAGCCTTTGGTCCCAACCCAGTTAAATAGTAGTTCTTGTAACTCATTGATAAACAGTTTTTGTTTTATTTGTTTTTTTTCTTTTGCTCAGTACATGAACCAAATGGTTGTCCTTCATAATGACAGTAAAAATTATTCTTAATTGTACCACACATCTTTAAAATAAAATATATTTTAAAAATTATTCTTGACGCTTTAAAAAGTATTGAGTGGTTAACACTTTACCTTGCGTCCAAAGAATATACATATAATATCTTGTCACAGAGTAAATAACCAATTCATACTTGGGTCAATGAATGGATAAATAAAATCAGTACTATGAAATTACTAAGTATTTGTTTTCATTTGATTTTACTGTATATAGCTAATGACCATAAAAGAAAAGAGCTATTCTAATTTTTAAAAAACAAAGTTTTAGCCTTATTGTTTTACCTTTATTGTTTTACCTGCATACAAACATGTTTTTTTGCTTAAGAATTTCAGAAATGTATGACTTAAAATCAGTATGGAGGTTTTCTATTTTTGTTCTCTTTGTAAACGTGTTAGACAATCTGACATTTGAGAAGAGATTCAGAAGTTGACATTGTTCTTCCAGCATATAATAGATTCTGAAAAATATTTACTAGAAATCTATACATCTTTAAATATTAAATTTTATAAGCAGAAAGCATTGGGATTTTCTAAATTTCATTGTTAAAATAAGATAAACTTAAGTCTTGATGAGAACAACCAGACATGTTTTAAAATTGCTACATAATAAGCTTGCTTTAAAAAGAGAGAGAGAGAGAGAGAGAGAGAGATTTGAGTTTTTTTCCATAACATTTTTTTGTTTGTTTTTTTAAAATTTTCTGTGTGGCAGTGTACTTTGCAAAATAATGACTCTAAAAATGAGGAACATATTACACGTTACCCTATCTCTTATGTAACGTGTGCAATTGGTAACATGATAGCTACTTTTTTTACTTTTATAAAAATTTACATGTACAATTTTAAAATAGCATTAATTTTTTTAGGATGAAGCTAGATGTTTTTTCCTTCTTTTTAAATTGTTTCTCAATTAACTGATTTTTAAAGGGAGATTATCTGTGACCTGCCACCCTGCTTTAAGAGAATATGATGGTGCTTAATGTCTATAAAATTGAATATGCAAATGTCATGCATATGTGTTTGTGTATATAGAGAGAGAAGCTTTAAAACTTGTTGCATGCAAAGCAAGCCATTTCTCCATTTTTCATCACTACAACACAGCCTTCAAATACAAATTACAGGCTGGGCATGGTGGCTCACACCTGTAATCTCAGCATTTTGGGAGGTCAAGGCAGGAGGATTGCTTGAGCCCAAGAGTTTAAGACCAGCCTGAGCAACATAGCGAGACCTAGTCTTTACAAAAAAAAAGTTTTTTTTGCAATTAGCCAGGCATAATGATGTATGGCTGTAGGGCTGTAGTTCCAGCTATGTGGGAAGCTGACACAGGAGGATTGCCTGAGATTGCAGTGAACCATGATCATGCCACTGGACTCCAGCCTGGATGACAGAGTAAGACTCCCACTCAAAAAAAGAAAAAAGGATAAAATTACAAATGATTCTTTTCTGTTCTGCTAGAGAAGTTCAACCAAACACATAACTTTCACATAAATAGTTGCTACAGAAATGCAAAAGGGACAAATAACACTGAATTATACTATCAAAAATTGTTACTGAAATAGGGTAGTATCAAGATTTATGTTTAATAATGCTGACTGTATACATTCTTGACTTTATGTATACTCTAAATTGAATGTGTTGCGTTCCAAATTGGAAGGTGCTTCACTACTAAAAATAACATATTTAAATGGAAATATTTCAGCAGGCATTCCAGATTGGGAAATCAGAACATCCCAAGAAGAGCTTCTTTGTACCAAAATTATAAAATTTAATGAATAATGGACTGAAATGATACCAATTACTTTTCTTCATTTCATACAAAATCTCATTGAAAACTTTATGTTTATTAAAGAAAGAAATAATGAGATAAACCTTCTGAAAACATTTAACTCTATTTTTGGCCTGTTTGGGAATTATTCTTTAAATACTGAATTGCTAACAAAGTATCTGGTAGATGTGAAGGTGGCTACTAAACTCTTGTAGCCTTTGATCTCACCAATTAAGTTTTTTAAAAAAGAAAAATTCCTATTAGTCAATTTAAATATTACAGTTTTAGAAAGACTTTATTTTTGAAGAGTGATACCTCCTGTGTTCAAAAACCAAAATAATCAGTTTTTAAAAATAAGACAGTGATATAGTTTAGATAATTGTGACCAACAGCACTTACAACTTTTGGTCCCAACCCAGTTAAATGGTAGATTTTCATATTAATATTATAGAATTCATATTTGTAATATAAGATTTAACCCATTCATATTATAAATGTAACTCATGGTTGCCAATATTATTAATATGATCAGTTTAAGAGAAAAAAAGAGGGAAGGAAGGGGAGAGGAGGAGGAAAAGAGAGAGAAAATCTTCTAAAAAATATGATAGAATATTAATTACCTCTCTACACCTTCCTCTCTGAAAATATTGATCCTATTATTTCAACAAGCTTTCTGTTTTTGCCCTGCTTTAGCAAAACTATAATCAAAATTGTATCTGAATCTGCAACTTGGTTAAGTGAGTTTTTCAGATTTACTTTGGAAGAGTACAAGGAGCATGAGTTGTGGCACTGGATAGAAAAGAGTTCAAAGCCAAGCTCTAGCATTTGCTGTCAGCTTTGGTCAAGATTTAACACTTCTCAGTCTGTTTACTCACCTATAAAATTGAAAGGCACTTATCACAAAATGATCTGAATTTAATATAAATTGTTCTATTGAAATAATCTTCAGGAAAATCACCCATACTCCCTTAATTTTAAAACCTTATAAAAATGTAGCTCTTATCATATTTGTCCTCTTTGCAATAATTAGTGCTCTACTATTTCACAATTCTTCAAAATGTTTTCTCACTTGGTTTCTGTGATCTACCCTTTCCTGCCATTTCTCCTTTCTAGGTGTTCATTTTCACTCTTTTGCAGACTCTATTCTCTCTGTGGTTAATTGACCTCTGTGCTCTTCTCCCTCTGAACTGTCTTCTCAATACATTTTATCCACCACTTCTCTTCTCCAAGGCTTCACCCATCATCTATAAGCTGATGACTGCCCTATATATGTCTCCGATATATGCCTTCTTTCCACCTCTCAGTCTCACGATCTTAGCCTGCATGTTGATCCTGTCTATTGGACAACTTTGCTGGGTTGTTCTGAGTGCCATTCAAAACCCCACCTACTTCACCCAAGATAGAAAGCTAGAAAACATCCCAGACTCTTTGCTCTCTTTTGTTCTGCTCTCACATCTCACCAGATTGTGATGGCGTATTGATTCTAGGTCTAAAATATGTATTTCTTATTTCTGCCAATGCCTGAGACAGCCTCTTTTAATATTCATAGTAGTCTAAGTGTTGTAATAAAGAACATATGCAACAAATGTTGCAACAAAAATCTCACAGTTTGGCATAATAAAGATTTATTCTTTGTTCTTGTCATAAACCAGTTCAAGTTGTCAGACAGTGTCTACTCTGTAGTAACATCAGCATAGTACATCTACTCAAATAACCAGGCTTCTTACATCTCGTGGCCACACCACCTCCTAGTGGCTCAAAACCCCCACCAGATACTCACCATCTAGTGGGAGGTGAAAAGACAGAGAGCAGTGTTTTGTTATGGACTTGCTCTATGTATAACGGTGAAGCAGGGACAGGATAACTGCAATTAAAACTCCCATTCAAAAAGGGAATGGGACACACATTTACTTGTCAACTGCAATTCTGAAATCCTTCTTGATGGCCTCATAAAGTCCCCTACACTGGGGACAGTGTAAGTTACTTGATTAAATGTTAATTCTGCTCTCTGGAAAAAAATTATTTGTGCTTTTCCTTCTTGACCCTCCACCCTTCCCTTTATGAGTTCTTATTGTTTATTTATTCCTTTTGGCTATAGTTGAAATAAGTATAACCAAAAACTTGAAAGCTAACCATGAATTGTACCCCACAATTTAAAAATAAATGAATAGGTAGATAGATAGATAGATAGATAGATAGGTAGATAGATAGATAGATAGATAGATAGATAGATAGATAGATAGATAGATAGATAGATAGATAGATAAATTCTAGTTCAGGAAAAGTAGGAAGAGCAGAATTTCCCCACAGCGACCTTGCTCCTGGCATTGGTGATTCAGCCCTGATCTCTGAAGACTGCTTCTTGTTCCTCAGTGGGCCTTAAGGATTCCTCCACAAGTGGATGTGCAGAACAATTCTTTATCAAAAACTTCATTTTTCAGCTGTATGTGCAATTTTCCTTGAGCTGTCTGTGTCTTCATGCAGTCTATAGTCTGCTTACACCCAACCCCATTCTCTTCTGTTCTAAGACACCTCCTCTTGATTTTCATTGAGCAGTACTTCTAAGTGTTGAGCATCCTCATAAGATTCTTCTTAGACTAAAAGACAGTAATGCAATTTTAATTTTCCCTTATTCATTTCCTAACCTGACGTTCTGCATTTGCCCATGTCAGTACTTGTGGAGAGTTTTAAATTTTATAAATTAAAATTCCGTTTAAATTTAAAAATAAATAAATAAAAAAAAATAAAAACACATCAACTGTTTCCTAATATTTTTCTTCTCAAAAAGCTTTCATGCATATTCGACTATCGCAAGCCTTACTTTTTGCCATAAGTCAGAAGTCAGTGTTGGACAAATGCCCATGATACAGTTACAGAATTGAATATAGCATTGGAAGTGAATGCTTTTCATAGACAAGCTTAAATACACTTTTTTTTTTATAGATAATGAATTTTCATGTTAGCTTTCATTTTCCCTAGAGATAAGATTTATGTAAAATAATTGTTATGGTTATTATTAGATGGTTGTTGATTTGAAATAAAGTTTTTCTACTCAAAAAAAAAAAAGAAATGACAACTGAGGTGATGAATATGCTAATTACCCTGATTTGATCACTGCACATTACATATAGCAAAGCATTAATATGTACCCCATAAGTATGTACAATAATGTTAATTAAAATGCTCAATGTTATTTATGTTAACATCATAAATTTATAATTATTTTCAACTTTTAAAAATTTTGATATATTAGCTCCTGTTAGATATAACCTGTAATCAGAAGTTTGGGATCCTCAATGGTATGTAGAAGAGTAAAGGAACATTGAGAATAAAAAGTTTAAGAATCACTGTCATAAAGAAAGATCAGCAAAATGTGGCCTGCAGATTAAAAAACCCAACTCATTGCATGTTTTATAAATAAAGAGAGAACTTCCTAGTAAATTTAGTTTTTAAATAAAGGTTGAGGATTCTCTTCATTTCATTCATTGTCTCAAAGTAAGTTCATCAAAACACATACTTCACCAAGATTTAATTCTGCAGGAAGATAGTACCATTAAAAATCTTCAAATAGGAAAAATGGACACATTTTTATTCTTTTTGTTTCAATATCTTTTCCAGCATGAATCTCCTATGGATTTCAAAGAGCATGCTTCCTGGAGAAACAAAATGGTGAGGAACTTTGAGGAGGCTACAGAGTGCTAATCATACTGAATAAGGATTCTACATGTTCTTCATTTACCAAATCTCTGTTATTTACCAAAACTCTGTGAAGGTATATACTCCCTGCAATTTCAACATAGAACTACAACAAATAACCCATCAGTGAATTAAGTTTATATGGAAAACATAATTCAGATAGATTTATTTCATATTCCTATAAGAATTGAAGGAAAAAAACAACCTTTTTATAAACATTTCAAGTATACTACATTAAAATTATATAAATTAGATTGTTAAACTCTTTTCTTATAATTTACTATTAAGTTTTTTTTTTTTTTAAAGACAGACACTGGTCTGTCTCATGCAGTGACACATTTTTACAATACGGTCAAGCACTCCATGCAAGATTCACATCCTATTTAATTAAGTGGACAAGAATCTTCCCCATAAATTATTAAATTCCCTTGCATCCGTATATTTTATGTTAACCACAGTGCACATTAATATATTGTACTCAGTGATATATCTGTTATATATGAATTGTAACCTGATAAATAATTTACTGTTTATAGAGAATATTTTGATAAATTACTACTGTCACTATTGCAGAGGTTAAACCATTCTTTAAAGCCCAGTTTTAATACATTTTCAAGCATTTCTTTAACAAAAATTATTTTGCACCTATTACATGTAAGATGAAGAAGATCTTTTTCTAAAAAAGAAAAAGAAAAAGAAAAGAATCACTTGTAAAATAACTACCAGTTGGTGGATATAAAAAATATTTGGGTCACAGGCACATAATTTTTAGCATAAAATCTCAGCTGTCTATACATGAAGTTTTCCTGAACCTTCCCACTTTTCTTTTATTAAAAGCTCTCATTCAGCATACAGCAGGCGCTGAATTCTTACCGGCCTCATGGTTTAGTTTCTCTGCACACTGAATATTAATAGTAATTAACTATTGTCCTCATTTTCTTTTTTTTTAAACATATTTTTTATTATAAAATTGTAGGATACAGTTAAGGGTTAGGTATACAAATGTGCATCATTCAGGCACCCTTGTTAATAAGGGGTGTCTCCCCACACCCAGACAGATATTGACTACCGTTGGTCCCACCTCCCTTCCCCTCCCTACCCCCTCCCATAGTTTCCCACCACTGTCAGTGCATTTCTTATAGTATTATGTTAGATGTTCAAGGTCTACTATATGAGTGAGAACATGTGATACTCAGATCTTTGTTTCTGTGAGAGATCACTCAGTATTATAGACTCTAGTTCCATCCAGGTTGCTGCGAAATTCATGATTTTATTCTTTTTTATGGCTGCATAGTATTCCATCGTGTATATGTACCACATTTTTTAAATCCAGTCCTCTTTTGATGGACAACATGGTTGGTTCCAGGTTCTTGCTATTGTGAACAATGCTGTGATAAACATACGTGTGCAGGTATCTTTTTGATAGAGTGATTTGAGTTCTTCAGGGTATATTCCCAGTAGAGGGATTGCAGGGTCATATGGGAGGTCGATATTCAGAGCTTTTAAGAATCACCACACTGCTTTCCACAGAGGTTGCACTAGTTTACACTCCCACCAACAGTGTAGTATTGTTCTCTTTTCACCACATCCTCTCCAGCATCTGTTATTTTTTGAGTTATTGATAATTGCCATTCTAACTGGAGTTTGGTGGTATCTCAATGTAGTTTTAATTTGCATCTCCTTGATGATTAGTGAGGTTGAACATTTCTTCATGTGTCTGTTGGCCGCTCGGATGTCTTCCTTTGAGAAGTGTCTGTTCATATCTTTTGCCGATTTTATAATGGGGTTGTTTGTTTTTTTTCTTTTCAGCACATTTGAGTTCCTTGTAGATGCAAGATGTTAGGCCTTTGTCAGACCAGGAGTTGGCAAATACTTTTTCCCAGACTGTGGGCTGTCTCCCTGCTCTCTTGATGGTTTCTTTGGCTTTGCAGAAGCTGGCCAGTTTAATGAGGTCCCACTTGTCTATCTTATCTCTTATGGTCCGTGCATTTTGGGTATTGCTTAGGAATTGGATGCCAGTTCCAATTTCTATAAGGGTGTGTCCTGTATTTTCTAGGGTTCTTATTGTTTGAGGTTTTACATTTAGGTCTCTGATCCATTTAGAGTTAAATTTTGTGTATGGGGATAGATAGGGCTCTTGATGGAGTCTTCTGCATGTGGTCAGTCAGTTTTCCCAGCACCATTTAGTGAATAGGTTCTCCTCTCCCCAGTGGTAGGTGGTGGAGGCTTTGTCAAAGATGAGTTGGTTGAGAAATTGAGGTTTTGCTTCTGATCTCAATTCTATTCCATTGGTCTATATGCCTGTTCCTGTACAAATACCAAGCTGTTTTGATTATTGTACCTTTATCATAAAGTTTGAAGTCTGGTAATGTGATACCTCCTGCTTTGTTTTGTTTTGTTTTGTTTTGTTTCTGAGGATTGTTCTGGCTATTCTTGGTCGTTTGTGTTTCCATATATATTCCTGTATTGTTTTTTCTAGGTCTGAGAAGAATGTTGCTGGTAATTTGATGGATATTGCATTAAATCTGTAGATTGCCTTAGGTAGAATGGAAATCTTCACAATGTTGATTCTTCCAATCCATGAGCATGGGATATTTTTCCACTTGTTTGTGTCATCTTTGATTTCTTTGGCAGTATTTTGTAGTTTTCATTGTAAAGGTCTTGCACTTTTCTGGTTAGGAAGATGCCAAGGTATTTCATTTTTTTGTGGTTATTGTGAATGGAATTGTGGTTTTTATTTGGGTTTCTGTTTGTTTATTATTGGTGTAAAGAAATGCGATTGTCTTTGCACATTTATTTTATACCCTGAAACTTTGCCAAAGTCCTTTATCAGTGTAAGGAGGCTTTTGACAG